>CM046891.1:11670714-11953063 GCA_025688845.1 Cucumis hystrix | reverse complement strand
AGCCTAAAACTCTAACCTAGGTCAATCAGCCATCGTCGTCGTTCCTCTTTGCCGTGAAGTCCGCCGGCGAAGACCCCTCGATTTGATTCGTGCATCACAAACCTCAGAACCGACCGGTCGACCAGATCTGCCTCTGCTCTTCGTCCAAGACTCTGTTTGTTCAGATCCGTCCCGATTTCGTTCAAATCCGCTACAATTTCGTTCAGATCTACGATCTGACACTCCGTTCGCTCTGCTCCGATCAGACTCAACCTGTTTACTTGTCGCTCGTGAAGTTCACCGCAAAGCCTGCCCTTTTCGTTTGGGTCGCAAAAGTTCACCTACTGTCCGCCATCTCCGTTTGTGTTTGCTCACCTACCATCAGCTTCTCTGTCAGTGACTATATTTGCTTTGCCTTCAGTTTTGTGAAAGTTTTGACGAGTTTCCGCTTCGTTTTTACTCCAATTGAAGCGCATGCTCAGCTCTTCCTTAGATTTGACTTGCCTTCAGTTTGTGACTATTATCTCAGTAATCCTAATGGAAAAAGATCATGTTTTTAGACCCATTAGCACAATACTAGATGAGACCAACTACCTCACTTGGGCCAATCAAATGAAAAGCTTTTTAATTGGCAGAAAATTATGGCATATCATTACTGAAGATATTATCAAACCAACCAAACAAGACAAAGAAGATGATAGTAAATTTATCGATCGACTCGAAGAATGGGACAGTAAAAATCACCAGATTATCACGTGGCTTGGTAACACATCTATCCCTACTATTCATGCATAATATGATGCCTTTGAAGATGCTAAAACATTGTGAGATTTTTTGTCTACATGATTTAAATCTGTTGGTTTAGCTCATTATTATCAATTGCATATTACTCTTAAAAATACTATGAATTATCTCCATATTTACATGGGTTTATTTTCTTAAAAATCGCTATGAATTATCTCGCACATATATTGAGTTTGCTAACATGATTCGCACTCAATTCTCTTGTCCTGTCAAAACCCTTCGCACTGATAATGCCTTGGAATACAAAGACTCCACTCTCCTTTCTTTTCTCTCCCAATAGGGCACTCTTGTTCAGCGCTCCTACCTCTCAGAAAATAGGCATGCTGAGCGCAAACATCGCCACATTCTTAACTCGGTTCGTGCTCTCCTTCTCTCTGCCTCATGTCTTGAGAAATTTTGGGGAGAAGCTGCTTTTACATCTGTTTATACCATCAACCGTCTTCCCTCTTCTGTTCTTCAAAACATCTCTCCATTTGAAAAATTATATGGTACTCCTCCCAACTACTCAAACCTCAAAGTTTTTGGTTGTGCCTGCTTTATGTTCTTCTTCATCCTCATGAGCACACTAAACTTGAACCACGTGCTCGTCTCTGTTGTTTTCTTGGCAATGGCACAGAACAAAAAGGTTTTCGTTGTTGGGATCCTCTTTCCAAAAGACTTTGTATATCTCGACATATCACCTTCTGGGAACATACTACCACACCTCCTTCTCAAGTCCTCATCCTTTCTTCACTGATACATCTGTTGAACCCTTTCCTTTCTCTAAGTCCACTCCTGCACTATTGAGCGTTATAAGGCTCGTCTTGTTGCAAAAGGTTACTCACAAGAATATGAGATTGATTATGAAGAACATTTGCTTTTGTGGCTCGAATGACATCTGTTTGCAGTCTATTAGCTGTCGCTGCTGCCAAGCAGTGGCCTCTTCTTCAGATGGATGTCAAAAATGCCTTTCTTAATGGAACTCTTTCTGAAGAAGTTTATATGAAGCCATCCCCTAGTACTTCTCCTCCTCCTCACAAGGTGTGCCTCTTGCGTCGAGCATTATATGGTTTGAAACAGGCTCCACGAGCTTGGTTTGCCACATTTAGCTCCACCATTACTCAACTTGGATTTGCCTCTAGCCTCCATGACACTGCGCTCTTTGCACGCCAGACACCTCATGGTATTGTTCCTCTTCTTTATGTTGATGATATGATTATTACTGGTAATGATCCACAGGCCCATATCTGGCCTACAATATTATCTCGGTAAACATTTTCAGATGAAAGACCTTGATTCTCTCAACTACTTTCTTGTCCTTGAAATCTCTCGCCGCTCAAATGGTTATTTGTTGTCTCAAGCAAAATATGTCTCTGATCTTTTAGCCCGCTCAGGAATTATCGACTCTAAAACAACTTTGACAACGTTAGATCCCAATGTTCATCTCACTCCTTTTGATGGTGTTCCTCTTGAAGATGTGAGCTTATATCGACAACTTGTTGGTAGTCTCATCTATTTAACAGTGACTCGTCCATACATTGCATATGTTGTTCATATTGTTAGTCAGTTTATGGCTGCTCCACGAACCATCCATTTCACTGTTGTTCTGCTCATCCTTCGCTATGTCAAAGGAACTTTGGGGCATGGTCTTCAATTCTCTTCTCAATCTTCTCTTGTGTTATCGGGCTACTCTGATGCAGATTGGGCTAGGGATCCCACTGATTGACGATTGACAACCGGTTAATGTTTCTACTTAGGAAGTTCTCTCATTTCGTGGCGAAGTAAGAAACAGAGTGTTGTCTCTCGTTCCAGTACTAAATTAGAATATCGTGCTCTCGCTGATGCTACCGCTGAACTACTATTGCTTCGTTGGCTCCTTGCTGATATGGGTGTCCCACAACAGGGTCCCACCATCCTTCATTGTGACAATCGTAGTGCCATTTAGATTGCTCATAATGATGTCTTTCATGAGCGTATAAAGCACATCGAAAATGACTGTCACTTTGTTTGCCATCATCTCTTGAGCAACACACTCCTTTTACGCTATGTCTCTACTACTAAGCCACCAGCAGATATCTTCACCAAAGCCTTGCTATCTAATCACTTCAGTCAATTACTTACCAAACTCAAGCTGACAGTTACTCTACCATCTTGAGTTTGAGGGAGGGTATAAATGTAAATTAGGAGTAAATTTAGTTGTTGCCTTATTTTCTTTTATTAACAGTGTATTTATTCTCTAATGTACAAAGACAGAATACACAATATATTTTATCAATAAAATATTCCCGCACAATTATTATCAATCTTGATGGGTAGATTTTTCCTAAGGTTTAAAATAGATACATAATTATTAATTAGGAAAATTTTATCAATATAACAAAACACTAAAATATTTACGGTCCGGGTAAAAAAATCAAAAGCATACTATTTTTTAAAATATTTTAAGTTTGTCATTTTTTTTCATCTTCTTTCTTCTAAAATTTTTTCTTTTTATTGCCATCGTCTTTTTCTCTTCTTCTACCACATTAAAAATTTTGAGACTCTCTCTTAACCGATTTTAAACTTTCTTAGTATAAGATCCTCTGAACTTCCATTTATGTATCTTAGTGAACACGATCACTTAGGTTCTCTAACAATCACATTATTTGACACAATTAATGTTTTCACCACCACCAACACAAGACGACTCAAAATAATAATCTTCAAATTGAAAACGCTAAAAAAGGGAATAATAAACTCTTAAATAATATACCCAATGGAAAAAAAGAAGAGAAACAATCAAAATTAGCAAGCACCACACTGAAAAGGAAATATAAATTTGCAATAATTAATAACACAGACAAGGAAAACATACTCTGCTGAATTATCATTTCATGATCAGAGATCATAGCCTATCTACAACAACAATTGTAGCAACATTCTAAAGGACAGTCTATGGTACAAAATGACAGAAAACAACTCTCACAACATCCTTGAAATAGAAGATATCGCCAAGACCACATTTCTAATCTGCACTATTCGATTATCAACTTGTTCAAGCCATGAATACATAATAAGCATCTTGAAATATTAATTATTATGTATAAATTTTTGACTTTTTTTACTTAATTTTGTACGAGGGTTGTTGGACAATTACTTGTGTAGAAATATGCCTCTTTAGAAAAGATAAGCATCACAGGATCATTTGTACAGTTCCTTATATTCTTTTAAATCTGTTTAAATATATCATTCAAAACACATTTGAATAAGATTTATCATGTGTATGAAAAGGATGTTACAGCTAAACTTTGGTTAATTAATCACATTGGTAATTAAAATATGATCAATGTTTAGTTTATGTGTGGAATTTAAATAATATAGTACTTTTTCTTAGGCTAAATATGTATGGTATATATGATTGGATATTAACACAGTATATTTGATTAGCTGTGTGACACAAACATTTTAGCTAATTAGTAGGAAGAAATGGTCCGACTGTGTCAACAAAGAGAATAGAGCTTAAACCCATTTTAAATTAAACTAAATTTTAATGCAATGCTTTCGACTCACCCATTAATTTTCAATTTTATTGAAATATTTTGTGAGCTTTTTCCAACTTTTATTAATTAGCATTACCAAACTAAAGCGGCTGACAAAATGCCATTGGAATTAGGACACATTTTTTAATTCCAATTCAAAATTGTTGAGTTTACATTTGTATGTATTGTTGTAATAAAAAATTTGTTAATGTTGTTTATTTGTATGAAAACGTAATGAAATATAGATGATTACTACAATGTCCATTTTAGATTATTAATTGATTAAAGCATGTTAAATAAATAAAAATAGTAAATGATGGAAGGCTAGTGAAATGGAGAGTGTGTGGTTCCATGTAATTTCATTTGATCATCTCACCATATAATAGAATTACACTTGTTAATTATGAATTTTGTAGGTGTGACGCACGTTTTATTATGATTATGCAGAGAACACTAAATAAAAAAGGTAAACACATGGAGCCAATTTTTCAATTATCATGATGGATTAAACGAGCCAATTTTTCATTTTCAATTTGACAATTATGGTATCGTTGTGTTTTATATATATGTATATTTCTTCTACCGTCTAGATTAGACTATCCTGCAATCCGAACCATCTAATTAATTAAGGACCGACTTCTCTCTATTTTCTGAGTTTTTTTCATTAGTTTTATGCACTTTATCATTTCTTCATCGTTTATTTTAACTTTTTAACTTATATTGTGGATGCTTATGGACTGCACGATGATAGCTTCGATTGTTGTGTAATTCTCTTGTTGGTTGCCTAACAATTGCATGAAGCATTAAGTTAGATTAACTTGCTAGTAATTTACTTGTGCATTGTTCTAATGATCAACTTTGAATTGATCCGTCCGAATAATTAACTAGACACGTATCTTAATGCAATTAGGATTGTCTATGAAGTTCTAATCAACTTTGAATTAAAAGTTAAATTATTCAATGACCTAACTTTTTCTAAATCTTAATACAATTAGGGTTGATTCGAGTTGGCATGCTTTTTTCGAATTAAACTAGTTCAATTTCTAGGATGATTTAGTTAGCTTTTCTAATTCAATTGATTAGTTGGCTTGGTATGTGATTTGGTTTAGTAATTTTGTTGACTACAACAATAAATAGCCAACATCACAACGCGCTTCATCTTGCTAAAAAATAAAATGTCATTTTTACATGAATCACTTCATAGTTTGAGAAAATAAAAGAATGAGTATGTCCAATTGTAAGATAATTCCAAAACAACCCAAACCCTCTATTTTCCAATGTCTAGCTCACACACAACTAATCATCTATGAAGCTAAAGCTAACCCCGTCAACACATTTTCCCAAAACTCTCCATCAACTAATTAACTATCAAAGCTGACAAAGCTCATGACAATCCCCCGTAGACACATATTTCCAAAGCTACTCCATAGTCAAATGACAATAGAGGTACCCAACTATTCTTATCACCGGCCGTTGGCATCAACCTAGCTGTTGCTTTTTAAAAAAGAAAAAAAAAAAAAAAAAAAGCTTAATTAATCTCAAACCCTCCCCCACTAATCCATGAATAATCGCAAAATATGTTGGATATTTTTAGAAATAACAAAATAAATTAAAATATTTACAGGTTATAATAAAATTTTGAATTCTATCAATGATAGAAAATGATAGATTTCTATCAATGTCACTGATAGAAAGCATATTAGTGTCTATCAATGTTTGCTATTGATAGAATCTGAAATTTTGCTATCTGTTGTAAATATTTTGTCAAATTTGTCATTTTTTACAATTCTCCAAATATATTCAAGAGCTCCCCATTTTTCAATTATATATATCAAGCTATTACTCCATCCACGTTGGGAACTTTCATTAAAAAAATCCATATTTCAAAAATAAGATCATTGATTAGTCGGTACTAAGGGTGTAAATAGATTGGATTGGGTTGAAGGACATTTCCAACCCAACCAACCTGAAAATATGGGTTGGGTTGGGTTGTGAAGAAAGAGGGAAAAAAAGTATTATATAACATTTGACCTAAATTAACATTTACTAAATTAATAATAAAATATAAATATAAATACATACATACATAATTCGAGTTGGGTTGGGTTGGGTTGAATGGAATTTTTTAATGTCAAACCTAAAACCTAGCCCAGCCTAAAAAAGTTCAAAATTTTCAACATACCCCAATCCAAATTTTAAATAATTAAACTCAACTCAATTCTTATAATATGGGTTGGATGATCCGAATTGTCAAATTATTCAGGTTATTCTTACACCTTCTAGTTAGTTGGTACTCCAACCATTCTTTCAAAAGAACATATGAATTTAATATATTGCATACTGTGTATATATATATGTGTGTGTGTGAAGAAAAAAAAGTTGAGAAAGACATTTAAAAAGTAGTAGTACAAGATCCAAATTTAGTTGAAAAGAAAATTTAGAAAGAAAAAGATGGGGGAAGTGAAGAGGAAGGTGGGTTTAGGTTTAAGTTTGATGGTATTATATGGATATGTTTGAATCGGTTGCTTTGAGTGTTGTAAGTGTCAGTTTAACAGTTATTTGCGCGTGAGATTGAGACCAATGAGATTTGGGATTTGACAAACCCCACACACCCACTTGTGTCTTCCTTCCTCTTTTCCCAACACCTGTCCTTTGATTCTTTCTCATTTTCCTTTTCTATGGACTTAGTCTCAATCTCTCTCTCACAAAACAAAAACCTCCTCTCTTTTTCTTTTTCTTTTCCTTCTTCTGCTTTTGAGGAATAATGCATCTCTTTCACTCTCAATATGTTTCAACCCTTTTCCACTTTGAGGACACACACTTTTGTTTCTTTCATTCCTTTTTCTTTTCCATTATTCATCACTTTACAACTTCAAAAACCATAATCATCTCTCTTCATCTAATTCCACCTCGTACCCACATGTTAAATGAAAAAAAAACAATATCATTCTTTAATCATCACTTTTCTCTTTTGCTTCTAACCCCACTTGTATATATTTGCACCTGTTTCTTCACACTAAACTATCTAATATATATTCTTAAGTTTAATTTGAGAATATATATAAGTTAAACAAAAACAAAATTTTGAATAATTTAAGAAAATCGTACTTATTAACTGCATGCATCTAGAAAAAATTATTGATATTTTTGTTTAAAATTCTAATAACCTGCGTTCAAATCAAGAAAAAGACTTATGATGGTTAGAAATTTTTTAATCTTTATATCTAAAGATTAATCAAATATATCTACAAAACTTATCTTAATTAAAGAAATTTTGCATGTTGTATGTAAAAATTGATTGTTACTGAGCAAAAGTAAAAAGCTTTTCAATTTGTTGAAGTATATCAAAATGTTAAGTTCTTAATTTTATAGTAACAGTACAAATTAGTAATTTGATGATGTTTATATGAATAATTATAATAATCTATGAATAAAACATGTTTTTGGTAATTAGAAGATTGTTTGATTAATAACATTCAATAGAAGTACTTATGAATCATATGATGCGTATATTTCTAAAAAGTTGAAAATTAGACATTTAATAATTAAGCAATGTGTATTAGTTCTAATATAGATTAATATATATATAATTTAAAAGGAATAAGATCAACAAAAATATTATGATGATATCAACTATACTGTTTCATAAATCAAAATAGATTCTTCATAGTACAACACGTTTTTTCTTCAATTTAATCAATTGTTTGTTTAACAATATATTGGATTCCATTATTAATATAAAACAATAGTAACAAAGGAAACAAACATGTTTTTCATAATGGAAATGGAAACATGAAGTGAGATATGGACATGACCAAGTTGAGAGCCTTTGAGGAAGCATCCCTACTACCCTTTATGCAATTTCTCTTCATTATTCAAACAACCCAACTTGGTAGTTTAGATGTCAAGATAAATTCTAATCTTAAAGGAAACAATATTTTGTTTCTATATTTTTATTTCTAACAGCTTTAAGCTCAATTTTCCATACTATTATTTGAATTGAATTAATCCATACAAAAACCTGAAAACCAATATCTTCTCATAGTCAAATTTAAAATATATATATATATATATGAAATAATCAACCAATAAGACCACATGATTAATTAAGTTCAAACAACAAAACATTGTAGAGAATAAGTTAAAAAAAAAACACCTAAACACAATGATAAAAATCAAAAGCAAAGAAAAACGTTCAACCCGAGTCAATTTGGTTAAAATAAAAATCTGAATCCCACATGCAACAAAGAATGGGGGAATTAAAAACTTTTAATAATAAAAATACACAAAAGGTTGCTTAATGTTTGTAAAGTGATGTATAATAATAATAATGAGAGAATGAAGTTGGATGAATTTGGACAAGCTCACTTTTGTTTTAGCAAAGTGATAAGAACTTCACTTTCATCATAAGCTTCCTCTCCCAATATATATTTTAGTGCTTTAATTTGCTGTATATTATTAAGCTCACGGCCACATCCAAAATCCATCAACGTCTATAAACTTATTTTTTTTAAATTAAAATGTCAACTTTTTGACTCCTTCAATATTATAATGAATTGATCTCATACTTCACATATTACACTTCCAATGTCATGATATCATAAATAAAAAATAAAAAAAAATAGTAATTAATGATGTGAATATAAAAGTAAATTAATAATAAAGAAGTTAATTGATTTGGATTATAATAATTGATTAGAAGAAGAAGAAGAAAGAAAAAAGAAAGAAAAAAAGAGCACGTGGTGGACGCGTTTCCGCGGAAGGGAATTGTAAGCGTGTTGGCAAAAGGAGAAAGTGTGTGACGTTGATTGACGTCACTTCATAAAGAGAATTATTTGTCTCATCCTCTCCAGAACCTTCTTCCCTCTTCCTCACTACTTTTATTGCATCTTCTTACCACCTTCCTCTTCTTCTATATCCATTTTCTTTTCTTTTTCATCTTTATGGCAGAATATAAAATATTGATCATCTCAATGGATAAGGGATAAAAGAAAAATAAAGATACACACAAACAATGAAACAAACATGCACTTCACTTCTCTTTCCATTCCCTTTCAACTTTTTCATTTTTCCTTTTCAACTTAAACCTATCTTTTCTCCATTTCTTTTTACTCTAATTTACATTCCTCGTACCAAATTTTGAATTATTTTTTTAAAAAAAAAATAAATAAATAATATTTTGAATCAGTAAGTACACCTACCCATCTCTATTAAAATGGACACTCTCTTAACAATTTCATCATCCCGTTTTATTAATATAAGCAAACAGTATAGAATAAGGAAAATTATAAAAAAATAGAACATTTAATAAAATATTTACACTTCATAGAAAAATCAAAATTAATATAAGCAAACATTGTCTTTTAATGGTTTTGTTCTATGGAGTGTAAATATTTTATTGTATTTACTAAAAAATTCCTTAAAATAATATTAAGTTTTCAAAATTATTTTTTTTAGCTTCAAAACTTTATTTAGTTAAGTTGTGTGAAAAATGATTAAAAAAAAGGGTTTTTCTAAAAAATAGAAAATTGTGGGTTTAAATATTTTGTAATTTGTAAATAAAAAATTAGGAGGGTAAATAAAAAATCAATACAAACATTTTGTATTGATAGTTATTTAATTTTGTAGGTTTAAATAGACATAGACATAGATGAATTTAGACTTCATACAACTCAAACACATATCACATACAAGAGCACCAACAAAGATATTAAACAATATGGTAGACAATAAAGAGTGCACATATGGATAGAAGTATTCAAGATTTTACAAAAAGAACAACTATCTTGTTTCATAATAAACTACAAATTAAACTAGTTAATGGGTTTAGGCTCCCTTAATCTTAAGGTTTCTTTGTTTCAACATCTTTTTGGTTTAGGGCTCTCTCCTAAACAGCTAACTGATGCTTCTTTTTAGAAACATATTCACATCATGTATCATCCAACATATATTATTAACCATGACTACACCAAACTTCACTATCAACACACTCACTATAACATCTCATGAATGAGAATATAAGTTCTACACACGTTTAGAAGAGTCTGCAAAGTTTTCACACTATCTTCACCCAAAATTAGGTCTACCATGCGCTTCTCTCTTCCATCTTCTTTGGTTTTATGGCTTTTTTTTTAATATATATTGTTGCTACTTTTTTCTTTCATGTGGAATATATTTTGGGATGTATAAAAATACAAATGAAGCCTTTTACATTATTTGTTGTTTTTTTCTTCACATTCTATGTTATATAAATATCACTAGCGTGTATAGTCTAGTTACTTCTTGTAAGAATTTTTTACATTCAAATCTAGTAAATTTTAGGAGAATTGTCGAAAATAATAAATTTGACAATATTTAAATTCAAATAATTAACATTAAAAAATATTGTGGGAAGAATGGTAGGTTCTTATGGTTCATTTTTTTAATTTTGTAGTTTATGTATATAGACAAAGAATTGAAATATAACAAAATGAATGAAAATGTTAGAATGTGTGGATAGAGAAAAAAAGGTGAGGGTGAAGGGTGAAGGGGGAGACAAAAGGGAAAATGAAAGGAGGGGGAAGCGATGGTTTGATTGGATGGGTTTTCTAAACATATGTCTAAAAAGAGTCAGTATCATTGCCAGCTCACACATTCATTCCCTTACAATTCCAAGTCAAGAATTGCCACGTGTCACCTCAACTTGCCCAACTTACAACTAACTAAACCCCCATCCCCCACCCCCTAATTTTCCCTTTATTTTCAAATCAAACTAACAGCCTGTCATCTCTCATCCTCTCCGCCCCCCTAACTCCGTGTCTTCCTATTCCTTCTTATAAATATAAAACCCCAAACCCCTCCTCTCTCTCTGTCCCACCAACCTCACATTTTTACACTCACACCCACAAAGAAAAAGCACTTCTAACTTAACTTACACTTTTTTCACTTCCAATTCTATACACTATATATATATATATATATTATATACACACGTACATATACAGTTATGGATTTTTCTGATGCTTCTTCGTCTTCCCATCGTTCCACTCTTTCCGACGACGAGCTTCTTCTGGCATCTCGATACCCCAAGAAGCGAGCCGGGAGAAAGAAGTTTAAAGAAACTCGTCATCCTATCTACCGTGGTGTGCGACTGAGGAATTCTGGTAAGTGGGTTTGTGAAGTTAGAGAGCCTAATAAGAAGACACGGATTTGGCTTGGAACTTTCCCCACTGCTGAGATGGCTGCTCGAGCTCATGATGTCGCTGCCATCGCTCTTAGGGGAAGGTCTGCTTGTCTTAATTTTGCTGACTCTGCTTCCACGCTACACATTCCGGCTAGTGTTGATCCTAAGGATATTCAGAGGGCTGCGGCGGAGGCTGCCGAGGCATTCCGGCCGCAGGGTGATGAGTTGACGCCGGCGGTGGTGGAAGAGGAGGGGTTTTATTTGGATGAGGAAGTGGAGTTTGGGATGCCCGGGTTGTTGACGGATATGGCGGAGGCAATGTTGTTGCCGCCGCCCAATTGTGTGGGGAATTACGACAATGACCACTTTGGGACTAATTCTATGGATTTTGATGCCGACATGTCGTTGTGGAGTTACTCCATTTGATCATACACGTCAATTTAATTGACGTGTAAGGTTAGGGGTAATCTGGGGTTTTCTCCCCCATCATCTTTCTTGGTGTCGAACTGCCAAAGCCAAAGTGCCTAAGGAAGAAATTAAAAAAAATTAAGAATAATTATTTCTTAAATTAAAAACTTAAAACAAAATAATTAAATAAATATAAAGTTTCTGTCTGTAAATATGTTAATAAGAGAGTTCTTTTTTCTCTTTTTCTTTTCTTTCATTTCCTTTTTGCTATAAACTGTTGAAAGAAAAGAGCAAAACAAAACCACTTTAAGTAAATTGGGGTGATCTTCAAGCTAAATCCATGTCAAACGATGTCTGCTTTGAGCATGGGTAGCAAGTTTTTGGTGCGCCACATAATTGCCCTTTTTACGGTTAACATAGGAGAAAAACCATGGATATATAATCCCCTCTTTGTTGGTTGAATAATCATGTTACTATAAAGTGAAGATTCATACAAAAGCGAATGAGGGAATCAGTCTCAACCAACAAGGAATGACTGCCAGTTTTGATGACATTGGAGACTATTTTGCAAGTAATTAAGTGTCCATTAGTTTACCCAAAAAGAATGAATAGCAGTTTCGATGGCGTTGGAGATTATTTAGTGATTAATTAAGAGTCCATTAGATTGAGTTATCTTGTTCCCCCAAAGAGTGTCAAAATTTGTACTTGGCAGGGAGAAGTTTTGTTCACCTAGAATATATATCTGTATTTTATACTTTATATATCCTATATATATATTATCCTAACTTAAGACTTTATTACTAATCTCACTTAAGCTTAGCAATTGGGGCAGAGGATTTAGTAGCTAATCGGCTATTTAACTGATCATTACGATGATCTCTTCCATCGTATCACACAATATATTTTATCTAATATAATGTTGTGTATCTTAAAATTATAGTTAAACTAAATATTCTCTTCAATTAAGATAATTAATTGTCTCGTCCTTTAACTAGTACAACTACGGTGATGTACTGCTTCAATAAATTAACGAGATTTTCAATGTCCATGTCTGCTATCTAACTATTTTGAGTATTTGGTTTTGTACTTTTCTTTTTATTACGTTCTCAGACTTCGAACTATGTTAATTATTTTTAGTTTTCACCATTAACATAGATCATTGCAACAAGTTTAGGATTTTATGATTAAAAATATGTTAAATTGTAATATTTGCATGATACTGATCCATTAGAATGCATTCTGATTTGACAGTCAAATGAGCAGATTACATGTTATGCCAAAATATATATAATTGGTCAAATAAGTACTAAAAGAGTACTTGTGGGGGTGATGTATTCCATTGTCAACATTTATTTTTTGTCCAATTGGTTATATATGATCGTATATCATTTTATCCAAAATAAAAGTTGCATTTATTATTAGATATATATGTCATTTTTTTGTCTTTGTAGATAGAATAGCAAACATTATCGGTTGTATATATATTTATTAAACAAATTGTATTTAAGAGGAGCTGAAGAACTAGACATACAGATATTATTGGAGAAGTAATTGTCATAGTCAAAACAATTTGGCAGCAGTAGACTAGGAAATGCTCGATATTCTGCTGTAAATGAACTTCGTAATACCCTCTTGTTTGTTCATTTGCTACCTAAGATATTATAGAATTAGGTCCCAAATATACGATAAAATTAGTTGTAGTCCAACCCAATCAAAAGTATTAAGGGAGAATGGTTGTGCAAATTTATGAAATAAAGAGCCCTTGATTATGTGTGGAGCAAAGACTGAGTAACACCCTTTTAGCTACAATCAGATTAGATATCAATGGAGAATGCATCGTTTTTTATAGTTTACTGATAACAAATTAGGCAATATTTGGATCAATTAAATGTGAGATATAATTGAAGAGCTCCATCAATTGCTCTGAAGGGTTGAGCCTCCTTGGAGAAGAACATGGTAGGAAGTTTAATGAAAAACATAGGAATTGGAAAAGTTCTAAGCAAGGGGGAGAGAAACTCCCATTTACACACCACGAATGCAAATGTTGGTGATTCCAACCTATATAGCAAGGAAGCGAATTGATCAAATCTTGAAACTGCTAAAGACTACTTTCTGATCGGGTAATCCTAGTGTTTCCTTGCCATAATTAGGTAATTTTCTTCAACTCTCTCTTGCATAAACTTATCTCCATGAATTATAGATTCTGGAGCCTCTGTCATACGACCAATTCCTCTTCCTTATTTGCATTCTTCTCTGCTATATATTAGAATGAAAAAATTTGCATCGCCAACGGTAGTTTCACCCCAATTATAGGCAAAGGAGCTATTCCTCATAATACAAAACTTATGTTGCATCTTGTTCTTTATAGTAGTGTTGTCTACTTGGAGAAGACGATTAAATGTGTACGATGATCTTGGCAGTCTCTATTACTTGGATGAAGTTTCAGCTCTATAAACAAAATTCGAGTTTGAGCATGAAAATTAAGAATAACTTTATGCTTATAAATGTAACTTTTTATTTTGAATGATTAAAAAATCTAAATAATTAAGAATAATTTTAAACATTTAGTTAGAGTTTAATATGCATGAGAATCTTCCTACAATCCAATCGTGGAAAATAAATAATAAATTTTGTAGAGCTCTTATGCCACACAACACAAAGACGATTACTTCCACTACCTCCACATAAAAATAGGATATTCTCCATCTCCACCCACCATAAAATAAAAGGTAAAAAAAGAAATTTTGTTCTAAAAGCAAGAACATTAAGAAGTTTTGAGTCACATGTGAAAAACCCAGGATTCATTCCAAATACAGATTTAGAAGAATTTATAAGAAAATCTATTACTAAAGTAGCAATGCAAAAAAGGAAAATTTTGAATGAATAATTAGTACTTAAAAAACCCGAGCTTTTTTCGGTTTAATATGAATGGCATTATGATATTACTAATGTACCATGTATAACAATCCCCTCAAAAATGGGAAGTTACAATCAGAGACTGAATTTAGAATAGGGCTTTAAATAAGAAAAAAAAGAACATATTGGCCAAAATGGGCCATCTCCCAAATCTAAGAAAAAGGACGTAATGGTTTTAAAAGCACTTATTGAATCTTTATCTGTGAGCTTTAATATGTAGCCCTGCTTCTTCAAGAGACAAAAGCTCCTGCATAAAGGAAGCTAGCTTATTCACATTCTCTTCCTGAATCTGCGGTCGAACCTTTTCTTTGTATCCACTTGCATCCATCATCTTTTTCAACTTCTCCTGTTGCCTGCACCACGAAAATGCTTGATCAAAATGTCACATCATTGTCCATGCATTTGCACATCAGTTCAGTTCGTTTGGTACAAATGAGTCCGGATATAATAAAAGGGAATGTCAAGGTATGGAAAAAGGTGATGAAGCAAATGACTTACTTTTTAATTTCATCCATCTTTTTATTGATCTTTTCAAGCTCTGCTTCAGCAGAAATGGCTCCTTGAAATTGGAGATAGACAGAAAGGTTTTCATTTACAACAGATACTGCACATCCAACAGGAGCAGCGTCGTTGTCGTTGATTACCTGAACAGTAAATGTACCACATGATGGAGAACAGATGAGCATCACAAGAGGCAAATAGTCCATACTGGAGATTAATAGAATGAAGTAGACAAAAAAGCGTACATCCCCAACAACACAATGTTGTGGGATCAATTCCAATGACCAGTCTATAACAACTTAGGGAGGGCAACATACCGTTAGTGATGATAAATTGGCGAGGGTCACTATTTCCAACTTGCGTTTGTTGATGGTTTCAGCAACTGCAGCGTTGCGGGGGAGCACATAGCCAGGTCTCCTGAATTAAATTAGAGCAGTTGATGAGGAATAATAAATAAGTCATGCTATGGTAAACACATTGTCAATTTCATTTATTCTTTGAAACACGTTGTAACTTTCAAAGCTCAAAAACCCCACCCAACAGCCTAACAGTTAACTGAACCATTTTTCCATACTTATCATCTCAATCTAATCCACATCTTCCTTGGTATTTGAATTCAATGACATCTCATGACATTAGAATTAAACAGCTACAGAAAAATGTAGCTTCCATGTAAGTATGTTAAGATACCGTCTAACAAGGAAACTCAAAGAAATACAAAGAACACAAATAGTAATATATTGCAATATCATAAGTTACAATATATCAATAGTCTTTTGAGTGCTATTTCTCTCTCGAAGTCCCACAATGAAAATTCTCACTAAATTGATCCCCAAGAAAAGTGTTCAACGCCTTTATTTATAATGAAGACACCCCCTGACTAATTACCACAATTTACATACTATTATACAAACCCTAACAAGTCCTCTCACAAAGTAAACTAGTGATTTAAATGGAATAATGACACAAGTTTGCAGATTTTAAGTAAACAAATAGATAGTATTATTTTTCAAAGGCCAAAAGTGGAAGAAGAATGAAATTGATAACAAACCTATCACGGCTTTCTTTTGCCAGTGACCTTAGAGATCTAACAGCAGATACTATAAGATCCATCTCATTCTCCACAGCTTCATTAGTCCATTCCTGGAAGATTGAATGATTGTGATTCGTATCAGCAATTTTATGAAAACAGATTGATAATCATGCATCTGACTGGCCAAGTAATCAGCCCTTTCAATTACAAAACATCCTATCCCAGACCTAAGTTAACTCCATTAAGTCATAATCAGCGTCTAAGAGGTGCATCATATGCAAATGCTCTAATGATATAGAACCAACCTGTCCCGAAAATATACTCTCGAAACAATCCACATATCAAACTTAAAACCATGGTGTTTTCCACCCTCCTAGATTCACTCTATATTGACTTTCTGCTTCACCTACGCATGGTGTGTAAAGCTCAAGGGACAGAGGTGGGGAACCTTATTAATAGCAGCTGAACAGGCGGATGATTTGGGCAAGGATAACATAATAGAGAATAGCAGAGAAGGCTAAGTTAGCTAACAGTCTGCCTTCACCAAACACCAGCGCTACAGAGCCTTCATTACAAAGTACTGAAGAGACAAATGAAAGAAGAGAGTAGAGAGTAAAGAGATTAGAAGAAAACAATTGATTCTTTTGTATTCTCCATTGAGATTATACCGGTGGAGCAAATTAGATTCCAACCCATTTTTCATTTTTATTACTTGGGATCTCTCAGTATTGAACATCTTAAATCGTCTAAGATCAGCCCTATACAAGATCCTGAGCTTTGTAGTTAGCAACCACTTACAATTAAGAGACGGTGTTTTATAACTATGATTATGAAAGGGATCTAGTTAGAAATAAATGGGGTTATTGGTAGAGGATGATTATTAGGAGCAAATTAGTAAATGGCTAGTAAGTTGGTTAGGGTTATAGTTATAGAAGTTTTGGGTTGAGAGGAATGTGAAGTATTTTGTGGGAATTCCTTAGTTGGAAATTTGAGAGAGTCTAGCCCTTGCATTTGAGCTGTATTGTGATGGAACCTCATACGGCATGCATGCTATCAACAAAGAAAAACGACCTTATAAACGCATCCATGCTATTAACACATAAAAACTAACCTCTGTCACCGATGGATAGTCACATATCATTATTGATTCTGTCCTCGTACTATTCTTCGGGTAAGGAAGACGTTGCCATAGCTCTTCTGTAACATAAGGCATAAATGGGTGAAGCAATCGCAATCCATTTTCAAGACATAACCATAATGTATCTTGAGCATGACTCCTTGCAGATGCAAAATCTGTCTCATTGGAGGAAAAGTACGGTTTAATTGCTTCAATGAAGACATCACATAATTGATACTGCCACCAAGAATAGACAGCAGTAGTTGCATCTGAAAACTCATATGATTCCAGTGATGAAATAGTTCTGGATATTGCCTTGTTTAGTACAGACAATATCCACTGACAGCTGAATGGTAAGGCATCTGGTGTCACATTCTTGTTTGGAACATAATCGTTTCCAAGCTTACTCATAGCAAATCGAATTGCATTCCATAATTTATTGCACCATTGACGGTAACCAACTACTCTTTGGATATCCAAATTTATTTTATCAGACTGATAAACCAAGACAGAAAAAGAGAGCATAATCAGTATCAGTTACACAGTTTGTACAAACAAACAAAAATGAACAACCAAAGACAAACCTGAGCAGTGTATGAGATCAATGCAAAACGAAGAGCATCTGCACCACATTCAGAAATGCCATTAGGAAAGTCCTTAACCTGTCCTTCCTTGGCAATAGCCAATTCTTTGGGGTCCAAATTGCCCTCCTCCAGCCTTTTATGAAGGCCTTCAAGAGATATCCCATTTATTACCTCAACTGGATCAATGACATTTCCTAAGGATTTGGACATCTTGCGACCATGTGCATCGCGAATCATTGGGTGCAAATATATCTAGAATAATCAATTAAAAGTGCATTTGTCACAGATGATACATTGTCGGAAGAAAAAAAAAATCTAGCATGTGAAAAATGTTCCATTACCGTCTGGAAAGGTACATCTCCGCCTAACGTGATTCCTAACATTACCATGCGAGCAACCCAGAAAAACAAAATATCATGACCCGTTTCCAGTGCTGATGTTGGGTAGAATGCCTTTAGATCTTCTGTGTCTTCAGGCCAACCTAAAACAGATAATGGGAAGAGCCCCGAGGAAAACCAAGTATCAAGCACATCAGGATCTTGTGTTAAATGGAACTTCTTTCCTGCATAAATTCGCTTAGCCTCCTCCTCAGCCTCTTCCTCATTTTTGGCAACCACCCAGTGATCATTATAAGCACCAAACTCCTTCAGTTGATCATCCTCTAATGTTGCATACCATGCAGGAATCCTGTGACCCCACCAAAGTTGCCTTGAGATGCACCAATCTCGAATATTATCTAGCCACCTGTAGCATACAATATTATTAGAATTATGTTTCACATGTCAGATAAAAAATATAGGGGTTAGATGAAGGTAGAGGTAAATTGCAATTCTTTCACTTTAGAAGAATGTTTATGCTCGTGTATTCTTCTATTTCTTCTCAATGAAATGTAATTTTTTTTCATTTAAAAAACAAGGTAGAGGTCAATGAAAACCCATCCCCAAAAAAAAGGACAAGAAACCAAGATCTACAAAGAGCTACCGATTCTAGAAATCTGATGGAGTATGTAGAGAACTCTTACAACAAGAAAAAACAGCAAAAAAAACCACTTCCATAAAAGGAAAGAATACAAGGGCATAAAAAAAATGTGACCTCTCAAAAAAGAAAGGGGATCAATTAAGCAAAATAGTGCCTATGGAATAGTTACAGAAGAACTTCACAGTCCAAGCCCAAAGAAAAACGTGAAAACCAAGCAGAGCCCAAACATCACTGTGCTCCTGTCCAACCCTCTTAACACACTTTTGTTCCTCTCCCCCAAAATTTCCACATGATAGCACACCACCCTATCAAACATAACAAACAACCCTTCCCACGAAAGGGCAGATGAAGGAGCAACTCACTGATCATATCTCTAGTCTCCTTCTGATGGACAAGCATCAAACTAAATCTTTGAAAGAATAAGTTTCAAACATAATCCACAAACTAACATCTCCAAAGATTGTGATCCAAATCTTCCGATAGAGAATACACAAAATGGGCCCATTAACAACATCCTCCTCTAGAGTCAAGCCAGAGTGTTCACACGTCCATGTAAAACTTTTCAAATAAAGAATTTCACATTATTAGGAATCTTAATCCTCCAAAGGGCCGGAAAAACAGACTCGATAAATGAAGAAGGATCCATCAAACATCAAAAAAAATAAGAATTCCAAGAGAAACTATTCAAATGGTTAGGATCTCATATGCAAAAATCCCTTCTCCCATCCCTAAAATTAAACCTACCCCATAAACAATAGATAGACAACATCCATGGCTCCCCTATCAAATAGAGCAAATGGACCGAAGGAAAAGGAAAATGAGCTTCCCGACCAAAGTAAGAAATCAGAAACATTATGATTTATAAACAAGGATAAATGAAATGGATGGGGAAACAAAAACCAAAGAGGAGAGGACCATCCCCCACCCGCATCTCTTCCTAGAAATATGTATCCTTATTCATCCAACCACACAAATGACAGAAGGAAGAAAGATGGGCGCTCATTGGAAACAACCTACCAAAGATTCTGATAGGTATCTTTAACCCCACCTAACAACCACTCTACAACTTGAGGCTCATACTTGCTAAGAATAACTTTGTGAGCCTCGCCTTTCCAAGGCAAGGCGCTAGACCTGCGCCTTAAGCCTAGGCCCACACCCGAGAGGGCTTTTAGAAATAGAGCCCACCAGAATACCTCTTTTAAAGGAAGGATTTCAACTAGTAAGATGTTACCTAGAAAATAATTACAAAAAAAGCTTCGATATTGAACCCCAGAGCCACACATGGTATCTCACTAAGGAACAAACCTCATAGAGGTCTATATCACTACTTTTGAACACTATTGTTCCTCTCCCCTCAAATATCCCATAATACAACACACCCCAACTAGCCACAAAAATGGCTTTTCTCTTTAAAAGGTAGATGGAGGAGGAACTCCTTGATCATCACATGAATATATCACGGTCAGAATCCGAACATCAAACCACTGCCGAAAAAAACTTCACACAATCCTCACACACTAGCAATTCCAAAGGAGATGATCCAAATCTTTCTCCACCTTCCGATAAAGAATACAACAGAAAGACCCCATTAATGTGGTCATCTTCCTAGCAAGCCTATCTAAGGTGTTTCACCCGTCGAAACAAAACTTGCCAAATAAAAATTTTGATTTGCTTAGGAATCTTAGTCCTTCAAACCAAAACAATAACCGACTCCCTAAGAGGGAAGGGATTCAACAACTTGACCAGAGACTCTAACAAGAAAAGCCTTCACAAGGGTTAAGACTTCAGACACAAATATCTCTCCTGCACTCATCCAATAAAGAAAGAAGAGAGTCAACCTTCATCATTTCCCTATTGGACAAATGATAGCAGAACCCAAAAGAAAAGGACAGTTTCCAGCCCAAACCAAGAAATCAGAGACCGGGCAAATTCTTTAAGACAAATGATAAAGTTGAGAGAATGAAAGCAAGTTCACAATTGTCCAAAATGCCTACAGCCTACAACCTAAAAGTGCACTCATCCAAATATCCATATCCATAAAAATAACAATAAAAAAAATGATCCAATATGCCTAGCCAGAAATAACAGTTGAAATCATGTTCACAATTTTCTTTTAAGTGAAAAATGGAAGAAATATTATTAAAAGACAAATAACCTCTTCCAGTCAGCTGAATATTGTTTCGGTATGATATCGATTTTTTTGCATTCATTGTCCATTGCAGCATCAAGACTCTGCTTTGCTGGTTCTTTACAATTAACATACCATTGAGGCTTTATCATTGGCTCCACAACATCATTGGTCCTTGAACAAAGGCCAAGACGCATTTCATTATCTTTCGCACCCCTATAAAGACCCTACAGACAGAAGATAAGAAGAAACAATTGGTATATCCCAGACACTAAATAGGAATTGCAACACAACACTCTTATAAATTTAGATGATCATAAATAAAGCCACTATACATCAAAGATTACTAAAGTATAGTTCTCAGCTCTCAAATGAGCCACAGTAGCTCTCCCATCGAGTAACTCAAAGCAGATTTATTACAAGAGCATTTTAGTTTCATCAGCAAAATATTTTCAAGTTTCTGCAGGCCAGCATGAAGGGTTATGAATATATATTTCCTTCAAAATCAACAGTTCCAGGCAAAATTCATTAGTCATTAAAATTCTAGAAGAACAAATTCATCAAGCTAAGAACAGAAGAGTACCTTCTTCTGCAAGGCATCGACTACCATCTCTCGGGCTATAAAACGTGGCATTCCTGCAAACTCTGAGCCACCATTGCTATTTATTTTACCATCGTCAGTAAAAATATTTATAAACTCAAGGTTATGACGCTTTCCAACCTCAAAATCATTTGGGTCATGAGCAGGTGTGATCTGCAGAGATAAGAAATGGGGGAGGGAATTGGAGAAACACTCATATCATGGAAGCAAAATAACAATATGAAAATACTCAGACTCAAAAAGACAATCCCTACCTTAACAGCGCCAGTTCCAAATTTTGGATCAACAAGAATTGCATCACAAACTATAGGAAGCTTCCTTCCATTGAATGGATGAATAGCAGATTTTCCATGAAGATGCTTGTACCTCGTGTCCTCAGGATGAATGGCAATTGCAGTATCCCCAAGCATGGTTTCAACTCTAGTAGTGGCCACCACAATCTCACCCAATTCCCCTTCTAGAGGATAAGCAAACGAAGTCAAAACACCAAATTCCACAGGGTTCTCATGTCCTGGAACCTTGAGAAGCGTCTTCTCTTTGATATCAATATAATCCACCTAAACATGCACAAAAGTATTAATAAACACAAAATGCATTGATAAAAGTATAAAACATCCGTTACTTTTTTTTTTATGAAAACAACCACTTTCATTGAGAAAGAAGGAAAGAATACAAGGGCGTACAAAAAAAAACCAGCCCACAAAACCACCCTTTTACAAGAAGGGGACCAACTAAGTAAAATGTTGCCTATAGAATAGTTAAAAAAGTTCTTCGAAACCGTTATAGCATTTAACTAACCTCAATATCAGATATTGCGGTACGCAAGACACAATCCCAATTAACTAAACGCAAATCCCTGGAGGAAAATGAAAAATAAGTCATATTAATCATATTGCAGCATTAACCAATAACTATAATTACAGTATCCTTTCCAGAAACAAATCTCAGGCAACAATAAACAGTCAAATTTTTCCTAAAGTGAATGCAC
Source organism: Cucumis hystrix (assembly GCA_025688845.1). NCBI lineage: Eukaryota > Viridiplantae > Streptophyta > Magnoliopsida > Cucurbitales > Cucurbitaceae > Cucumis > Cucumis hystrix. Next base: position 11,930,367 of record CM046891.1, on the reverse strand, counting down.
ATAGCTTTAAGTATCTGTACATGCCAACTTTGACTGAAGTAATATAGATGTATTTCATCATGTATGAACAGTGGGCAACATCTGGCTAGACCACAATGCACCATTTTTCTTTCTTTCTTTCTTTGATAAGAGAAGGTACATTAACAAAACAAAAAGTAAAGTAAAGTAAACAACCTTAAGGCTGGAGTAGAGGAAACCCCTCCAAACATTTTCTTTTTTTTTTTTCTTAATAATGATTCTTAACATCAGAGCAAGTTTATGACGACATTCTTTCCATTAAGGCAGTAACTAAAATAATCTCTAACGACACTAGACTGTCAAACTTTTTGGAAAATGAATCCAGAAACTTTTAAGTATCTGTACATGGTATTAGAGTAATAAAGAAGTACTTGTTTGAGTAAGCAAGTGGCCAACAGCGGGGTTAGACCACAATGGCACCACCATTTCTTTTTCTTCTTTCCTTGATAAGAAAAGGTACATTAAAAGAAAAACAAAAAGTAAACAAACTTAAGGCTGTGATGATTTTCAACATCAGAGCAAGTTCATGCAAACATCAACCATAATCCTACAGATATCATCTAATTTAACCAAATCTGGAATCAACAAACTTTATAGGATATAAATATCAAAGGTGGCAACTAAGACTCACTCATTACTTCCCAAGGCATCTGAACTCATAGCTTACCAATGTAGCCATTAAGTACTTGGTAGTTACTTTCCCAAGTCCACTAATTACCTTCAAAATCAACTAACTTCACACATACCTATAAATAAGTCCATTTTTGAACAGCCTGACAAAAGCCTCTGTGACAGCCCTCGATCTCTTCTCATCCATTGTGAAGCACTAAGGACAAGAAGGTGGCAACATTAAGTTAACAAACAAAATATAACAGAAAATTAAAATCTAAAACAAAACATTGAGGTTGATCATGGCACTAGTACTGCCCATAATGTAATATCAACTCTGATTACAGCAGAAGAGAAGATATTAAGTGTTTACCTCACGGGTCCAATCAAGAGAGGCACCCAAACGACGCAGTTGTTTTAAAATTGTACCACCATACTTGGTTTTCCACTCCCAAACCTTCACAAAAAATTTTATGAAACCATTTAGTAAAACGGATAGTGAGAACAGCTTATCAATGAAAAATCAAACCAAAAAAAGAGGAGTTAATGTAGAGTTCAAACTAACTTCAGAAATAAATTTCTCCCGACCAAGATCATGCCTGGTTAAATTCCTCTCTCGCATTATCTTCTTTTCTACAACCACCTATAACAGGAAAAGAAGAAACTTTAGGTAACTGCCGTATGTGTGTAAGCAAATGAAAATCAAGACAAGAAAAGACCAACTGCTACAGAAAGATTATAGTTTACTCATCAACATAACTACAAAAGCACACAAAAAGAGAGATGTGCCATTCTGGATAATGATAAGTAGCAGATGCATGATTGTGGTTCTTTCCTTGGATAATAAGCTTCACCTTCCCTAACGGATCATGTAAAGAATACATGATGCAGTAGAAAACCCAAGAGCATGGCCCATTACATCAACATCACTTAAAGTGCTCTTGCTAAGAAGCCCTATAAGCATAAACCTTTATCTAATTTATAAATTCAATCATAGTTGTTCGAAAAAGTAATTAATAAATTCATTCCACCATTAAGGAAAAAACTTTATTGTCATGCTTACTAAAGCAAGACCCATCCCATCAATGTCAAAGGAAATGAAAAGTAAAACACAAAAGGTGAAAACCTGAGTAGCTATCCCAGCATGGTCTGTCCCAGGAACCCACAAGGTGTTGTATCCAGACATTCTCCGCCATCGAATAATGGCATCCTGCATAACACCAAAAAAATCACTTGGAAGAAATAAGAAATTCTCACAGTTGTATAAAACAGCAGGAAGAAAATATTTGTATATGCATCCAACAGCACCTCGATTGCGGCGGTAAGAGCATGACCTATGTGGAGGGCCCCAGTCACGTTAGGTGGGGGCAGCACCTGCAAATTAAAAAAGTAAAACAAACCTTGAAATTTAATTTTACTACACTAAGATTTAATTAATAAACATATTTAAATCTAAATAATGTAAATGTGCTAATTTATGGAAGTCAAGTCACGTAATTTCTTGGAAGAATGTGGTGGTAGCACGTAGGAGCGCATACTACAATTTTCTTGCAGGTAAGAAACATAAAAAAATAAATAATAAGAATAACCAAAAATACAGTCATGAATATGGTATTCACTAACGCAGATTTTAACCATAGACTTTTTGGTCCAAAATATGAAGGGAAGATCCATCATATGGTCAAAGGAAAAAAAATCTTAACTAAACACTTTTAAGTAATATTGATTTTTGTCCCCTATCACAAAAACACTAAGAAATATCTAAAAGGACGTTCTAATGTTATGAACTTCCAGCACGAAAGAATCTCACAATTACAAATGGCGGCTTGGAGCTTTTAGCATCAGCAACAAAATACCCTGATTTTTCCCACCACTCATACCACCTAAGTACAAAACAAGAATTTAACAAATTGCATCAATCAGATAATTTACACTTAATCAAGCCATGGATAATCATAGAAAATTAACAAACCACACTTACGACTTCTCCACGGCACTCGGATTGTATTGCTTTGCCATTTGCTGAGACAATAGTTTCTTTTTACCAAAAGGGGTGTCAGGATCAACAAAATCCTCGGCATTTTCTTCATCTCCACCTCTTCTGGCATTCTTCTTCTCACTCTTTTTAGGAGCATTAGATGTTTGTTGGGCCTAATATAAATTGGAAAATATCAAAACTCAAACCATTAATTCCTCTATTTAGAAAAATGAATGACCCAGCAACAAGAATTCTGGCGGAAAACCAAAGAATGGTATCTTAAACTGCACTGAAAAGCTTAATATCCTTGATAAACATAAACCATAAATAAACATTACCTGCAGCTTCAAAGCTTTCTCCAAAGCCTTTTTCTTTTTCAATTCTTTTTCTCGTGCCTGTCGAGTGAAGGTTCATCAACTAACAGATGTAATAATCAACAAAATTTCTTCAACAACATAAGACATATAAACTACACAATAATGAATGTTATCCGATGCTAAGAAAAACTTTAGTGAAGCTAATTCAGCCCAGATACTAACATGCAGTGCCTTCAAAGAATTCAGTTTTTTCAGAAATAAATTCCAGTATAATATTTTCAAAGCACATTTCCCTGGGATATAAACAATTAAAACTAGGAGAATTCAACTTCTTAGAACAATGCAACTGTGGGGCGAAAAAAATTCTACTATAAATGACAATGAATTTTAAAAAAAAAAAGTAAAATCCCTTTCAATTGGATAGAAGTAGGAACAAATAATCAATTGAAATAAAACAAAATAATAGCAATAACACTATGCCAAACTGCCAAAAAATTGCGGCCTTCATGCACGTATGAACGCAGACATAAGCAATAGAATCAAAGATAAATAAGAAATGGGAAAGAAACCTTTTCTTCCTTCTTCTTCTTCTTCTCAGGGTCTTCCATTTCAGGTTTTTTGTCCGGTTCCATCTAAAAATCAAATGAACCAATCACCAACCAGTGTTTGTAAGAAGATATAGAGTGTGAGACGGATGAGAGGCGTCTGCGATCTTGTCGGAAGGCTGAGACTGCGGCAGCTGAGGGCAGCGTGGTGATGGGAGGGAGGGGGACGGCTAAACGTGAGATAGGGTTTAAGGGAAGTATACAAATTAAAAAAATTAAAACGATAGCTTTTTCTTTGGTAAAATATTGGAAGAAATGACAATTGAGGTTTCTTTTTTTTTTTTTTTTTTTTTTTTTTTTTTGGTATGAAATAGTAAATATTGGACTTTTTGTGAAGGAATAAATATTTTTTTTAGTCCTAAGACTATAGTTTCCTATTGGGAACATTCTATAATATATGAAATTATTTTCTTACCGAATCAATTTTTTGTTTTCAATTTTTAATTGAGTTATTATTTATGTACACAAGAAGATTCAATCCTCTAAATTTTCAATAGTCATTGAAGGTGTATTTGATACAAGACAAAATGCATTGCTCTTCTAGCCACTAGATTATCATGTATTCGATTGAGTCATTTTTTATGGTAGTCACATTGTTAAACAAAAAATATAACTTTTCTATAAGTCTTAATCGACGTCTTCATAATCATTACGTTTGTCTTCAACCACTATGTCTTGATACCCATTAAGTTTTTCATTGTTTCAATTTGAAGAAATATTTAAATGTTGATTTCAAATAGTAAAAGAGATTTATTTTAAAAGAAAAAAAAAGTTCGTTTTTTTCTACATGTGCATTTCCTGTATGTAAAGCCAATAGTTTGGATAGCCAAAGATTCCTTGCAATCCAATGGTCATATTGTTTGCTAGTCACCCTGCATTCCCATGTTCTATTCCCAAATTGATCTTCATTGTTCTTTCACTTTTATGACTTTATTTATATATATATAGTTGAATGGTAAATAATGTAAAGTATTTGAATGTTAATACTTTTGTTTCCCCTCCCTCCAATCTCCTTGTTCGTTTTAATAAAATGTTAAATTGTAAAATTTTCTCCTTTTAGTTTGAAAAAAAAAATAGTCTAACTATTTTATAATTAAAATTTAGTTCATATAATTTGATAAAACTCTTATAAATAGTCTTTATAATAATGTAAATTTGATCGAACCATAAGAATTGCACGTGAAGTTTTGTAAAAAAAAAAAAAAACATGGACTATGTGATTTTACTTTGAAAGAAAAAAAAATTTAGTGAGTGAAATATATCCTCTTACTCAACTTAATTCTAACTATTAAAATTACATTGGCCAAATGTGTTATCTTACTTAACTTAATATGGAGTTTATGTTGTATAAGAGTTCGTTTTGATTGAATTAAAAATAAAATGTTTTTCAAAAATACATTTCCTTTTAAACACTTTCTTGAAAATAAGTTTAAACTTAAACACTTACATGTTTGGTTATATTTTTTTATAAGTGTTTATATGTGAATTTTATTTAGTTTGTAATATACAAAAAATGTTTATACTTAACCTAAATTATCATAAAAGACTACTAAACACGATTACTTAATTTCATAAAAAATACATATATTTTAATTTTTTTAAGAAGAAATATGCTTTGAAATTAATTGTACTATATCTTGGAACTAATTATTTTAAAATTTTAAAATTAGTAAAGTTAGAACTAAAAACATTTTTTTTCTATTAAATTTTTTAGATAGTTTTATTTTAGGAGTAGAAGTATATTGATATTTAAATTCATAATCAAGATATTTATTTTTTTTCTTTTAAAAAAATAAATGAATAAGAAAAAAAGAAATTAATAACGCTACCAGAAATAAACACACAGAGCATTTATTGTATTGTTTCAATAATTATTCAAAATAAAAGAGAAAAAAAAAGTGAGATATTTTTCAATAATAATTTATTTTTTAAAAAAACGGAGGGCAATTTTGTAATTTTCATAAAGCATAGAAAAAATTGTCAATTTTATAGTCAATCACCTAAACTTCATTTTCTACAAATTTGGTTTGTAATGATTTCTCTAAAATGAATTATTTTATAAATGAATTTCTAAAAATTGCATTATTCTAATTTGCCAAACACTACAGTTTTTTTCAAAATAATTTTTTGACAAAATTAAACACTTCAAAATCTCAATCAAACACACCTTAAAGTGTTTGTTTTATGAAACGTACCCAAGCCTTTAAAGAAAAAAAAAAGTGCTCAAGTTTAGTCATAATTGTTTTATTTACTACCTCTTTCCTACTTAATTTTAAAATTAATTTTACTTGAATGCTTTAAATTATTTTTTTCGATTGACCGAGATTAAATAAATTTATTATTTCATTTTTAATCAATCTCCTTAGACTCAATTAATTTTTTAAAATGTTCTTTAAAAAGTGTCTTATTAGTCTATTTTCGTTTATTTTCACTTCTCAACTACGACGGTCATACCCATCAAACCAACAAGGATTTTGTCATTAAATTGTACACACACATATATTTGGGGAAAAAAAGAGAAGAAAATTACGAAGTGCAAGTGTAATTAGAAAGAAAATGAACAAAAAAAAAAGGAACTGACAAGTGATGCATCTTAGTGCACTGTTATCTGGCTACTACGAACAATGTAGGTTGCATAAAATGGTTATGCGTCTCTTTTTCTATCAATATTGTTAGAACGAAATAAAACAGAAGTCAATTAAAAATAAAAAGTACTTGTCACAATGATTATTGTCTAAGCTGCAAAATAGAGATTGAGATGCCCAAAAAAAAAATTATTATTTTATCTTGTGGTCTTTCCTAATGGCCGATGTTGGATCATGTTCCAAGGTATTAAACTTATATATATATATATATATATATATATGTGTAAATAAAGAAGTTAAGATATCATGTGATGAAGCACATGAATTTTGTTAAAATTACTCTGTTTTTCCACCACCATTCAATCATCTTGTTCATCTTCCCTAAGCAAACACACATTTTAATTATCATCTAAATTTTAGAAATAAAATAAATTTTTAATTTCACTTTTTTTTTTAAACTAATTTTAAAAATGTTAGTTTGAATTTTGAAATAGCTCTTAAAAATGCAACAAATTGTAAAGAAAGCAATAAAAAAATAAATATAGTGTTGCACGCTTGATTTTTTAAAAGTTAGATGGTTATTAAATGAGAGCTTATGAAAACATATATGGTCAAATAAATATTAAATTACAAATTTGGCCACCTAACTTAATCTCTACGTAGTTTTTAAATTTTAGAATTTAGTTGTAGCTTGATTAAACCTCATGAATAAATCACTAGGTTTAGTAAAATGTTAATGAATAAAACTAATCATGGTTATTTATAAATGTTTTATCAAATCATACAGATTATTAAATTATACCTCTAAAATAAAATATAAAAACAAATTATTTAACTTTACTAAAAAAACCACTTGAAATAAAAATTCACTACACCTTATTTGAGATGACATGGAAATATTTTGTCATTTTTTACAATTTCTTGTCAATAAAATCAATTTTGTTAATTTCTAAATCTTTCATTCATTCAAAATAAATTTCAATAATATGAAAATTGCACTAGAAAGTAAAAATCAATTATATTAAAATTATATTTTTAATTAATCTTAAATAATATGAATCCTTTAAAAATACTCCAATCGATCCAAACAATTTACTTTGTATATATATAATTAAGCGTATATATTTTATCAAACCCTAACATGAAATCAGGTCAGGTGGGTATATTCCTTGAATCAATTTCTCCACAAAACCAATGTGCTTTCCTCAAGCAGCAACATGAAGAGATCAGTCTCTTTGTCTCACGTTTTGTAAGCACTAAACTAAGAAATTTAGGCACTTTAATTCCCACTCCGAAAACTCACCATATCAATAAGAATCGTGTGTGTATTATATATATATATAAACTTGGGCCCAAATGCATGAAAAGATGTTCTAGAAAGAGTTGATCAAATACAATTTGTTTGTGTTTTAGAATGAGACTCTTTTTCAAAACAATTAATTGATGGTCTCCACATTACTATGACCCAAAAGACTGCTTTTAACTCAAAAACGTTACTTTTAAAAAATATAATGAATCAATATGAGCACAATCAAATGTATTTGCTACCTTAAGCAAATAATCTCAAAAGAACACCATCTCAACACTCAAAAAAACCCTTGAATGAAAGGAGTTATATCTCTTGACACTATACAATTCATGCTCCATCAATTGAAACACACAAACAACTAAGGTAGTGCACTCCATATTAAACTATCTAACAATTTCATTAACAAGATAAAACCAACCATTCAAACTATAAATGGATGATTTAATAGATAAAATCTAACAAAAAAAAAAAAAGAAAAAGAAAAAAGGATAATTCTAGTAGGATGTAGGTAAAGGGAAAAGCAGTCGTCAAGAAAAATTTGAAACTGCTTAAAGAGATTTGATTAGAAAAGTAACTAATACTTGTTTATGGAATTAATCTAATCCATACAAATATGCCTCGCTGTCCCCTTTGCCAAATCACGTGATCCACAAACCTACTGTCTCCACCCTCTTCCTCTTCCTCTTCTTCTTCTCTCTCTCTGTCTTTCCATTTCTTCTTATAAATTCTCAACTCCCATTCCCACCAAATCCCCACCATCCTCATGGATTCAACTTCGTCAGATCTCATCCCTCCTTCTTACTCCGCCTTGCCGGACCGCCATCCCTCCCCGCCCCTTCCCCGAAAATCCCTCAACTTCACTACAACTACCATTCTAATCTCTTTTCTTCTTCTCCTTTCTTTACTTACTCTGCTTTCTTACAATCACACCTCATCTCCTGATTCCGTCAAGTTGCCCGAAAATACCCAATCGCGACTAGCGAGAGGAGTTGCTGAGGGCGTTTCCGCTAAATCGAACCCTTACTTTTCCGATTCTGTTGATGGTTCTTTCAATTGGACTAACGCTATGTTCTCTTGGCAACGAACTGCCTTCCATTTTCAACCTGAAGGCAATTGGATGAACGGTAATTTCTATTTTGAAAATTCTCTTCACTTCTGATCTGCTCCCACTTATTCTTTCCTAATACTTTATTATGGTTTTTTTTTTGTTTTTCTCTTTTCAATGGTGTTTGATTGGATGGATTCGTTGCTTCCTGCAGATCCCAATGGTATGTAACCTTTTTACTTCCCTTTCTTCCAATTTTTGCTTTACTGGCTGTTTTTTGTGATTTGGGTAATTTTGGGCATTGATTTAGTGATTTTAATTAATTCGATTATGAAGATTTGACTTCCAGCTAAATCTTAGGGGGATATCTTTTTGGTACTAAGAATGTTTACCATAAGTATTTGATCAGTCATAATAGGATGATCTGTATTGAGTAATATACACATGATCTTTCATTGTTTTGTTATGGAAAAAAAACAATAGAAGTTCCTAATTTATAGGTATTAGTTTAGCATTCTTTTTTATAATAATTGGGTGGGAGAATTTAACAATACAAACGTTACAAGTATTTAAAATGTAAGTTTAGACCAAGTAGTATTAGTCTTTTGATAGGGTATATTCTACCCGTGTAGGTTATGCAAATTTAGGATTAGCTAAGGAAGGTATTAATAATCTTGAATCTTTGATATTTAGTTTGGTTTGAATTTAAAAAAAAAAAGAAAGAAAAACATAAAGGACTAAAATAGTATTTAGAAATTTGTTTTTAAAACATGATTTATAAGTGTCCAAATGAAATAATTAAGGGTTTGAATAAAGAAAGGAAGAGATATGGAGAATGAAATATTATTAGTTTTTAAGAATACTTTCCACCATGTTTTATTTATTTATTTATTTAAATATTAGTAGACAGCATAATGAATGAACATGATGAAGATCTATAAATTAAAAATACAAAAAGAAATAGAAAGAAAATTTGCTTTTTTAAGTTGTGCCTATGCACCAACTAAAGAAAATGTCTCTCCTTTTCAAATTTAAAATAAAAAAAGAAAATGTATCAAAAGTGTAAAAGGCTGAATTGAATTGTCTGGGTGGGTCCCGCCTAACTTGGTCCAAAACTATCCACGTCACTATCACCACGTTGGATTGGATTGTGGATATTATATATATACACATACATTTCTTATTTTTCAGAAAAATATGTATATAATTTTGACATTAAGTAAGTTTGGTTAAACTGATAAGGGAACGAAAGGGAAGGCCGGTAGAGTTACAACAATAATAATTTAAATAATATAGAATAGGAACGTTTTGCTTCGGTGAGTTTGACTTAATTGTATTGATATGATTTTCATCTTTAGAAGTTGGAAATTCAATTCTTCATCTTATAGTTGTAGAAAAAAATGGTTAATAGAGTTTGTATTAATTGATCGTTTAATTTTTACATAGTTTTTAACTTTAACTTATTTTAATCTTTATATTTTATCTTAGTAAGAAATCTTTTTATTTAAATTTAGAGCTTCATTTTAAAATATGAACATTTTTTAAAATAACAAAATAAATTAAAATATTTACATGCTATAACAAAATTTTGAATTCTATAAATAATAGAAACGGATAGATATCTCTCACTGTTAATCTATTATACCAATAGAAATATGAATTTAAAATTTTTGTTATATATTATAAATATTTTGTCAAATTTGTTATTTTTGACATTTTTCCTATTTTGGTGAATGATAAACTTTTGATAAAAGAAGAAAAAAGAACAATAACATTAAAATAGTCACTTTCCAAAATGGAAGGATTGTACATTTTTTTTTAAACTAGTCGAATTAAAATTAATAAAAGTATATAAACTAAAAAAGAATGTTTTGACTATACTAAAATAATAAACTAAAACTTATTATAAGAATAAAATCTATTTTAAACTTAAAATTTGATATTATAGTCAATAGTAGTGTACTTAGTCAAGACATATACTTAGATGTTTGAAGCTCTAATGTTGCTTCTACACATGTTAACAAAAAAATTCTTATGGAGTGATACATAACAAAATAATAACAACAACAATAAATAATGGGCTTAATATGACTAGAAATAATGGGAGTCATGTCTCTTCACGTTTATTTTTTCTTTACTTGGAAATTTTGTTTGAGATATTTTGTAGTCTCTATTATTATCATGTATAAGAGAAAACCTATTCTTAGATGAATGAATGTAGGTTGATATGTTTTGTCTCATTCATAAGTAAATCAAATAATTAATTTTGAGGACAAAATACCAACATATGGAGTAAAAATGTTTAATAAACATGTTTTTGTAAAAAATACAAGATGACAGTAGGAAGTTAAAGAGAATAATAATTCAAATCCAGGTCATTCACCCTCGTGATAATTATCATAATCACTAGTTTTCATGTACTGTATTTCCCTTTAGTTAAATAAATCAACAACGTTAATCATTAAACCTTTTCCACTTTTCCCCAGTTTCCTCGTTTGTTAATATGAGAAAACTGTTGGTTTTGTTCTTATTCCAAATCTTAAATTGCAGGGCCATTATCTCACAAGGGTTGGTATCATCTATTTTACCAATATAACCCTGAATCCGCCGTATGGGGCAACATCAGTTGGGGCCATGCAGTTTCAAGAGATCTCATCCATTGGTTATATCTCCCTTATGCCATGGTTCCAGATCAACCGTACGATGTCAACGGCGTTTGGACCGGGTCCGCCACAATCCTTCCTGACGGTCGGATCGTAATGCTCTACACCGGTGATACCATTGATGGAGTGCAGGTCCAAAATCTAGCATACCCTGCCAACCTATCCGATCCCCTCCTATTAAATTGGGTTAAGTACCCGGGCAACCCGGTCTTGGTTCCCCCACCCGGCATTGGTCCCAAAGACTTCCGCGACCCGACTACGGGGTGGCTCGGCCCCGACGGTAAGTGGCGGATCACCATTGGGTCACGCGTCGGGACAACGTTGGGGGTTTCGATGGTTTATACTACTGATGATTTTATTAAGTACGAGCTTGTGGACCGATTCTTGCATGCGGTCCCGGGAACGGGCATGTGGGAATGCGTTGATTTTTATCCGGTATCGGTTGACGGGTCGAAGGGTTTGGATACGTCGGAGAATGGTGGTGGTGTAAAGCACGTGCTTAAGGCGAGTTTGGATGATACTAAAATGGATCATTATGCAATTGGGACTTATTTTGCTAATAATGATACTTGGGTACCTGATAACCCGGAAGAAGATGTGGGAATTGGATTGAAATTGGATTATGGAAGATATTATGCTTCCAAGACATTTTATGACCAAAATAAAGAGAGGAGGATCTTGTGGGGTTGGATTAATGAAACTGACACTGAAGCTAATGATTTGGCAAAAGGCTGGGCCTCCGTTCAGGTAAAAAGTCTGTCACTTGACACATAATTGATTCAATGTGTATGTATTTGACACTTGTAATAATTTAGTTGTTTGTTATTATGGTTTAGACGGTTCCGAGGACAGTGCTATTCGATCAGAAGACAGGCAGCAACATAATCCAATGGCCTGTGGAAGAGGTGGAGAGTTTGAGATTGGGGAGCAATGAATTTAATGACGTGCTCCTCGAACCTGGCTCTGTCGTGGAACTCGAAGTCGGCCCTGCTACACAGGTGAACCCTTCTTTCTGGATTTTATCTTCTTCATTCATGATTTTTCTATTGCGAGTGTTGTTTGTAAATTTAGAATCGTGTTCATGGTTGGGTTTGGTCGCGGCATTTCATTAAACAGTTGGATATATTGGCGGAGTTTGAAGTGGAAGCGCTCGGGTCAGAGAATGCTACCGTCTCCGAGGAAGGCTGTGGTGGGGGTGCGGCAGAGAGAAGTAGTTTAGGACCATTTGGTGTGTTGGTTTTGGCTCATCAATCGCTTTCCGAGTTTACTCCTATTTATTTCAATGTTGCTAATTCAAGTAAAGGCAGTGGGGAGGCTTACTTTTGTGCCGACGAGACAAGGTTTGCCCAATAATTCTCTTTTCCTTCATTATTAACATTATACTTTGAAACGATTAAAATTATTTTTGTCACCTTTAAAATCACCTCACTACACATGTTCAACCTTTAGTCTTACACTTTTAAAAGTATTACAAACCTTTCTATATGTGACATGTATAAATTAAAGGTAGTATTAACAGAGAGATCTTGTTTTTGAATTTCTTTTACAATTTGATTTTCTCTTCCATTAATTTATATACTCCAACCTTTTGGATTTAGTCAAAATCTTCCAAAGGTATCTATAATATTTAAACTTGCAATCTTTAGAAAGTTGATGGATTTTTTACTTTTTGAAGGTATATGCTTCTTGAAACTTTTAGATATATTTATGTATTAGTACTTTGATGGACTTACAGTATAATGAATGAATCTGTCAGGTATGGTAAAGCTGGAAAAGTAAGCTTGAAAATGAACTTTGTATTTGAAAAATGTTTCAACTTTAATTTACTTTCAGTATTTTAATTTGGTGTATTTGGGTATTGCAGGTCATCAAAAGCTCCTGATGTTTTCAAACAAGTTTATGGAAGCAAAATTCCTGTTTTAGAGGGTGAAAATTACTCCATGAGAGTGTTGGTAAGTCACATTTCCTTCCAAGATTAGCTAATTTAACTTAGAATGAGTTTTTAAATGTTAAAAAATGTGTATTTTTAAGCATTTAAGTATCATTCCAAACCCGTAATCGATTTTAAAAAATAAATAAATAGCCGTTTTATAAAAAAATGTTTTTATTATTACATTAATATATAATCTTAGTTAAAAAAATTTCACAAATGAAAGAAAATGTCCAACTATTTACATTGATGAACTTCTATCAATGATAGGTTTCTATTCACAGCTAGCTATCGACGTCTATTTAAAATGTAAGAAATGTAGAAAATTTTGAACTTATAAATAGTATGACATATTTTTCTATGTTTTAAAAACCTCATCTTAGTCTTCAAACTTTAGTTTGATTAAGAAGAAATGTTTGAACATAAATACAAATATTAGTATATTAGAACAATCAAATAAAGTTGTTGTGAATCAATTATTCGTGAACTCTTATTTTAAAGACTTGTTTTTAAAAACTTGTTGATTAAGAAATGATTACACACTTTTTTAACATGCAAAATTACATAAACTTGTTTTTTTAATGGTTCTGATATCTTGTAAGGAATAAAAAATCATATTTTAAAGCCAAACATTTTTAGAACATGGCATAAATGATTTTGTCTTGATTCCATATTAAAAACATTAGAGGACTTTCACAATGTTTATTAGATACCCGAGTTATTCTTTCTATCCGGCCTAGTTTTGAGATGGAATCTCATGTTGTCTATAATGATACAAGAGCTTATGAAGCTCAAACAAGATTCGATTTAAGAATAGTGACACCTCACAATGTTTATAAGATAGATGAGTTACTTGTTTTATTCTTTCTATTGTCAATTGATTATGCTATAAAAACAAATGATAGACCATTCCTCCTTATTTGTTTGTTATGATCATAATATTTCAGGTGGATCACTCAATTGTGGAGAGTTTTGGACAAGGTGGGAGAAGAGTGATAACATCACGAATTTATCCAACAGAAGCAATTTATGGTGCAGCCAAGCTTTTCCTTTTCAACAATGGCACATCAGCAAATGTAAAGGCCACTGTCAAAGTATGGCAGCTCAATTCTGCCTTCATTCAACCATATTTTTGAATCCAAATTATCTGAATAAGCATTTTTCAAGCCTCATCATTTGAGATTTCACCTTCTCTTTTCAACTAGTCATTGCTTGAGTTGTATGTAGCTTTTGGCTAATCTGTATCCAATTGTTTCTATTTTTTTTTGTGCCAGTTCTCAATCTGTCAAAAAGCAGCTTTAGATTCCAAATTAATAGTGCTTCCCAATCATTTTTGTTCTTTCTTGGACAGTTTTGAAAATGATCGGGTGCTCAATGTGAATTTTTTTCTTTATTTAAATTGCAATCATTCTCAGTTTCTATATATTGGTATGGCTTTCTAATCTCATCTTCCTGGTTTTGCATTTTGTCTAAATACTTTAATTGGGTGTTTGGGAAACTTAAATGCAATCAGAATCACATAAATTCAAAAGAGTGTTGGAACACTGAGGCCAAACGGATTAAAAATGAAACACAATATTACTAATATTTACCATTTATATCAATATTGTTCTAATTAGTCTAACAATCCACTAAAAACTTAATTACACATTCATTAAAAACTAAATAATAAAAAATATATCCTTCACGAATATTAAATGACCACGTACCAATTTTACATGATCACATGACAAATCTACACAATTGCGAAGTTACTGGAGTTGAATGTAAATGATCGTGTGTATATTTAGTCGTGCATCAAATTCACTCGATCATGTTTCCTAGACGGACTTACTAGTGTGTAAGAGATTTTGTCACTGTTTCTGATTCTCTTCCCCACGATAAGAACTAATTTCTGTAGTTTAAGCATTCGTAAGTGTAAGAGTTGCTTGCAATAATGGTGAAATTGCGTTTTCTAAAGGAGACCATTTCAAAATCTTAAGAAAAGACCCGAGGAATATATTGACCATTAAGGTATTTAAATGGCAAATGTGAGAAAATTGGGAATGGAGTTTCCTGTAAATTTCATTTTTTAAAAAAATGAAAAAGCTTATAAAGTAAGCCAACTAGTTAATTAATGAATATAATTTGGAAAAATGGTCTGAAAACTCAGCTATATATCTCCATCGCAGACGCCATACACACAAGTTTTTCTTTTAAAAAATGACTAAAGTAAACTTCCTTGTCATATATATATTTGGTTTGGCATAGGGCTTAGCTTTCCCATTATTATTATTTTTGTTGAAATTAGGTAGAAAATTAATGAAAATGAAGCCTACACAACAACATACTAAGCCTACGGCTCACCCAATTCCTCCCAACTCCACCAAAGTTATACATTTTGTTCCACAAAGTATGTAAACATTTCTAATTCCTAACTCAATTATTTCTGTTTCTTTCCTTGTTTTCTTTTTAGTTTTGGTTAAAGGGTCAAGTTTGGTTTTAAAACGATACTTACTTTTCTTTTTGACAATCTACTACAACACTCTATTAACGTAATTAGATTATTTTTAGGTAATATTATTCCGTAGATATTATTATGATATTATTTCCTTAACTGTATTTCTCTTTGATTATATATAGGTTTGTACTCTACTAAATTATGAATGAAATAAAGATTTATTCCATAAAATCAACACACTCGATTAAAATTCTCTCCAAGACAATCAACCCAACAATAGTACTTCAATATATACCATAATTAATTACCGAATCAACACCCAACAATCAACCAATGAGGATAACAGTAAAGCAATAAAATTTTGGTAGATTATAAGCAAATAACATACATGAATTATACGGGGAGAACCCCTTCGATGTGAAGGGTAAAAACACGGGGAAAAGAACCCAAATCAGTCATACAAATTTAGCTACCCACCAATACTTTCTTTTCATCCCCTTCTTTTTTTTTTTCCGGGGTTTTCTTTTCCCAGTTCTTCTTCTCTTTATTTTGTTTATTTTTTTTTTGTTTCATGTTGATAGGATTTTCAGGAGAAGAAAAAATAGAAACTGTTGAAGAAAGGATTAATCTGTATCGAAGTGCACTTGAAGGTAATTGGGGAACAGCTGAATATATATTGATGAAGAACAGCAGTTTGTTAAGTGCATCAATAACGAGAGACAAGGAGAGAGCTCTTCACATTGCTGCTGGAGCTAAGCACACGGATTTTGTGAAAAATCTTGTAAAAAAAATGAACAAAGAGGAAATTGCTTTGAAAAATAGACATGGAAACACTGCCTTATGCTGAGCTTATGGTTAATAAGAACAAAGATCTTCCACTTATTCGTGGTTTTGGCGATGTTACTCCTCTTTTCATGGCAGTTTGTTACAAATGTAAACCCATGGCTTCATATCTCTTGTCGGTCACTCAACTCATTCACTTAACCTCCCAGGAACAGATTGAGCTTCTTATCGCCACCATCTATAGTGACTTCTTTGGTAAATATATCACTTCACACAACTCTCGTTTAATTTGTTTTATCTCCTCAGATATACATACATACATACATATATACATGCATACATACATACATATACATACATACACATATATACATACATACATATACATACATATACATATATATATATATATTCTAAACGAGACTATCAATTTTACTTATCCAATACAGATATAAGTTTGAACATTTTGGAACTGAATCCAAGCTTGGCCACTATGAAAGACGCAAAGAACAACGATGAGACAGCTTTGCATGTCATGGCTAGAAAACCATCAGCAATTGCCTACGGAGATCGATTAAACTTTTGGAAAAGTTGCATCAATTGTTAGTTTATACCTTTTTCAAATTGCACAATGTACCCTTTTAAATTCTTCATTTTGACGAATATATGTATATACACACAACTTAAGACTAATGACAGAACCTTTGTTTTCATCTTTGACTGCACAGCTTTGAAAGGTGGGATCTCCAATAAAGAAGAAGAAGAGATGAAGACAGCAGCCCTTAAATTAGTTGAATCATTATGGAAACATGGTGTATTTGAATTGCCACATAAGGAGTTGATCAGCTTCATTAGACATCCCTCAAGATTGCTTCATGATGCTGCCAGTGTAGGAAATGTTGAGTTTTTGGTTTTAGTCATTCGTAGATATCCCGATGTCGTATGGGAAGAAGATGACGACGGTAAAAGTATATTTCACGTAGCAGTTGAGAATCGACTTGAGGATATGTTCAATCTAATATATGATCTTGGTGGACTCAAAGACTTTTCTGCAAAATATAGAACCACTGTTGAAGGAAAATATAACCTTCTACATTTGGCTGCTAAACTAGCTGCTCCTAACCATCTTAATAGGGTTTCAGGAGCCGCCCTTCAAATGCAACGTGAACTACTTTGGTTTAAGGTAAGTCATTACGTAACTATTTAATTGTCAGTTGTCAAAAATCTCACGTTGAAAAAACCAACTGTGACTCAAACTTTTTATAAAATATATATCTATTTCTTTTATTGCCCATGGTTTTCTTTACTCTCATGGGAGATCTTTCAATTGTATAATGAAGGAAGTGGAGAAGATAGTTCTATCATCCCAATTGGAGGCCAAATGTGACGATCCTCTAAAGTTGACACCGCGCGAGTTATTCACGAAAGAGCACAAAGATCTTCGAAAAGATGGCGAGGCGTGGATGAGAAACACAGCAAACTCTTGCATGCTTGTTTCAACTTTAATTGCCACAGTTATATTTGCAGCAGCCTTCACAATTCCTGGTGGTGATGATAACGAAGGCACTCCTATATTTCAAAAGAGGTTTTGGTTCACTATATTTGTTATATCAGATGCAGTGGGTTTAATCTCCTCTTCATCTTCTATTTTGGTGTTCTTATCAATCCTAACTTCACGCTATGCCGAAGACGATTTCTTGCACTCATTGCCCTCTCGATTGCTTATTGGACTCACTTCGTTGTTCATCTCCATAGTGTGCATGGTGGTGGCCTTTAGTGCAACCTTATTTATGCATTACCACAATAATGCAAATATATGGGTTTCTAAAATAGTGGCTACAACAACGATTGTTCCCGTTTGCTGCTTTTGCATGCTTCAGTTTAAACTTTGGGTCGATATATTTCACAACACTTACTTGTCTAAGTTTCTTTTCAGGTCTGGTCAACATAAATTAACACTATCGTCCCCTATTAATCTTCTTCTCTCTATATCCATGCTCGAGTCTAATTTACCGTTACCCAACTCTATTATTTGTTCTTCTTCACCTAATGAGCGATCCACTACAAGAAATATAGTCTACCACGACAGTTAAAAGTTGTCATATTTAAAATTCTTGACAGTTTTTTGAAGTCATTGTATCGCCGATATGATTATCAATAACAAATTGAAAGAACTGTCACAATAAGTATTGATATCATATATCCAGTATTATTGACCAATAATGAATGTCATTATTTTATATACAGTTAGTTTCTGTACTTTTTGGCATATTAACGACTGTTATGAAATGTCACGAATTTATAATTTGATATGTTTTATCCGTCAATAATAGGCCTAGCATGACTATCATTGAATGTCAATAATATCATTACTTTGATAGTTTTTTTAAAATTTTTTTATAAAAAAAATCAAATGTCGTATACTCTTGTATTACCATTTTTTTTACAAGAAAATACATTAATCGAAAGTTGTTATATCTTGCCGCTTCTGCCATCATACAGACCAATTCAATTACAAAGTACTTCTAAATTGTGTGTACATAATTTCATTCTTCAACAATAAGTCATACATGTACATAATTTACAATAATATTATACTAGCAGTATGGCTATTCATGTACACTCTCAATTTACAAAGATAAATAAAATTACTAACTATAAAACTCTAAAACATTAAATTATGTTCTGATTCTCAATAATTATGTATGTCAAAGTGTTAAATACTTCATAAAGTCTTAAGTTTCACAAAATAATTTTTGAAGCAACAACCTACAAAAGCAAAAAAAGAAAAAACAATAACGAAAAGCCTAATCAATACTATCTTCAAATAATCATTGAATAAAGGATACTTCAAATCACAAATAATCATATCAAACATACATACCTCCATAAGAAGCAACTCTAGCTGTTTCCATCCTCTTTTCCTTTCCATTTTTCCAGCAACGCAACAACGTAAGCAAGCAATATAATGGACTATCAGATTGAGAATTACTGAGTAAATCAAAAGCTAAATCATTGAGTAACAGACAATGCAATGGGTGTAAAGAGAAAAACTATAATTCATGAAAACCCATCAAAGAAAAATCATTACTCATACAAACAAAACAATATAATGCAACAGCCACCAACACATAAATTTCGCTACACTATAATCTCCATCTCTTTCCCCCCCATTTACTCAGCAACCAAATAGAGTAAACAGGAATGCTAGCTACACAGAAAGACTTAGAAAACTCAAATAGCACCTGGGTAAAAGGCTCGATGTCAATCTCAATTTCCTTCCCGGTCAGCGTCAATCTCAATGTATATTTAACGTCAATGCAATGCCATCAAGTTGTTGTCCATTATGACAACGAAACAACAAAACATTCAGCAAGTTACTGTTACCTTCAGATCTATAAAATTGGCACCAAACTCGTAAGTAGCAGTGGGTATTTTGATGGTTTCGGCAGATTGGTTAGGAATCTCAGTTGGTCCCATAACACACTGATTAGTCATCGATGGTTGATAACGCATAGTTATCAGCTAAGTCAATTCACTATGTGACCCAGAAGAAACGACAAAAGAAGGGGAAAAAAATCTGAATAAACTCATTACCAAAGCAAAACTACCTGTGGCTGAGGAAAAACTTTTGATTGAGTCCTTTAGTGAAATCAAATCGCATCCCTTCAAATAATTCCGGCTTAAAGAACACTACCAAAGCAAATCAAACATATAGCAAAATGCATCAGTTTAAGAAAACAAAACTCACATTTCCACTAAAAACAACGGAGCCCACCAATTCTACAAGCATTTAACACCTCAAGAAATATAATTTTTTAAAAAACAATAGAAATGAAAACAAAGCTATCTTAGACGTCCTCACAGGAGCAATGAACAAATCATGAACGTAGAGCAAAAGGGGTGGTTAAGAAAAGAGGATTACTGAAAGATTCACGGTGAATCTCCCCTTAGGGGATCGATTGTTCAAGTAATCGACCTTCTCATCCTCTTTCTTCTTCAGTGGGACGGGTAGGGCATAAGGCGAAGCCGTAGCAGTGGCGGTAGTCGGAGGAGGAAGGCCCGCCATTGTGTAGAATCAACAAAAGGAAATAGCAGAGAATCAAGTGTAAACCTAAATACATCAACCAAAGTTTTAGATCCGATCCATAAAAAATTGAACAATCACATCAAAAAAAAAAAAAAAAAAAAAAAATCCCAACACACAAATTAGAAACCTCATAAAAACAACGATTTTCCAAATCCAAGTATGAAAAGTACAATAATGTGTAATTAGAGCTTAGGAAACGTGAGATTTCTTAGGAAAAATGAAGAAAAACCTAACCTGAAGAAACGCCGCCGACGTCAGGCGGGGAGTTCCAGGAACGGACGGTGCGACGATTGCCGGTGACAGACGACGTTTGGAGATGGTCGGTGGCGTTTGCAAACAAGGTTGAGGGTGGAGTTCGATCCATAAAAAATCTAACCCGACGAAACGCCACCGACGGCGGGCTAGGAGTTCCGGAGACGAACGGTGGGCGACGATTGCCAATGACAGACGACGTTTGGAGATGGTCGGCGACGTTTGCAGACGAGGTTGAGGGTGGAGTTCGATCCTCTGATGGCCGACGACGTTTGAAGCCCTCGAGAGAGGCTTTGCGTTTAACTTCATGGAATCCAAAAACATAGTTTTTTCTCCCTCTTTCCAATCTTTCCAATCTTTCCAATTTGAGATTTAATGAACTGTCATGATATCAAGATTACACCCAATTATTTACTATAGCCTAATCATCAATTACCAACACCATTAAGAACCCTACATTTAACTTCATGCATGTAGAATTATAGATTTACCAAGGAAAAATATTTGTATTGTGCCTTTTTTCTTTTTATGCATATATATATATATATAGTATTATTTAAGCGCGTGATGCTAGCTATACTTTTTAATAGCATTTTTTTATAATATGAATATTGTATATATCAATGTTTATTTTGATTATGTGGATCATAATTTGTTTTTATTTCACTTTAATGAGTAGCAAAACAAAATGATAATAATAATAATATGAACATATTTGAGAATCTATAAAAAGATATTAGAAAAGTTAGAAAATGTTCATGAAAGCTATGGAAAGAATTTTTTTTGAAGATTATTATAGCTTTCATTAAACTAATAGTTGTAGTTAAAAATAAATGCTATAATAGACCAACAATGATCTCATATTTTGGGTATAAAAGCATTTTTATAGCTTTTTCAAATACAATTTACAGAGATCAAATATGGTTCGCAAAATGGAATAAAAAGTCAAGTATTCCATAGCGTGTCATCAGATGCTATAAAAAAGTTGGACTTTTTATAGCATTTTGAAAACATTATAAAAAATCTCGTACTTTTAATAGATTGGGCCAACACAACTTTGTAGAAAATGCTATAAAATACCTATAGTTGTATTTATTTGAAGCTGTCTTAGGGCTTTTCTGTAGTGCATATTTATAAATATTTTTTTTTTATTTTGTTTATGTAACATTAAAAAAAAATCTAGACAATATTGATACGTTTGAGTTTAATTTCTAAACCAAAATGTCCATAACTGTAAAAAATGGCCTAAAATGGTAGCGAGATAAAAACAAAAAGTAGCTTAAAAAAGTGCCTAAAACATTTGAATACCCACCCTAAATCACCTAAAACATTTATAAAAGCGAGTTAGAATGGAGTGTTTCAAGTTTGAAAGTTATTCCGAGATATATTGCTAGATAAATAACCATCTCTACAAAATTAACTCACTACAAGAAAACTAGGATTTCATGACTTTTAAAATCTGTCAGAATTCGAATTTATGACAGTTATTGTATCACTCGTAAAGGTTTGAACATCAATGATAGTTTTTAAAAATTAAAGAGTTTAATTAATTAATCTCAAAACATTGTCAATACTTTTGTAGCTTTTTCAACAAAGGTTTAATATTTATTATCAGTTTTTGCATAGCGCAAGTGTGGGTCTTTAGTGGAGTGACCCACACTTACGAATGTTGATTAATTGTAGGGACAATTGCAAATACAACAATTTGATTCAAAGTATTAGCATATATAATAACATTTAAAAATTATAAATATAACAAAATTTGTCGTTGTCTTATCGATAATATATAGAAATATATCATTGGTAGAACATATCGTAAGTAAATATTGATCTATCACGGATAGACTATAAAAGTCTATCAACGATCGAAGTCTGTCACTGATAAACTTTGCTATATTTGCAATTTTTTAAAAATGTTGTTATACACTTTATTATTATCCATGAAATTGCTTACCCATTATAATAATTCATTAACTACAAAATTTAATTAATTAACATCATATCATCGAAGCTTCTAATATGTAGGTCCATAAAGTCTTCCTATTAGTTCATGTAAAAATAAGGATAAAAAGTTTTAGAAAATTTGAATTGTCCAAATTAAATAAAGGAAATATATATTAATTGTATAAGGTCTAATTAATTAATAGAGACGCTTGCAAAAATAGTAAAAAAATTTATGATAATAAGGCTGATGTCACTGCATTTTTTAAATTACAAAAGTAACAAATTTAAAAGTCGATAACCCTCTATATCCCTTTGATAACCCTCTGATAGCTCTCTGATAGCCATATGATATCACTAATTACTTGTCATATTTGCAATATGCAAAAAAGAGGTGTCATACGCTCATTTTTTCAAAATGTTTTTACCATTTGATGCAATTTTCCTAATTAATATACTGTAAATAGATACGTAATAATGTAAAAATTGGTTTTGAGTATGAGTCTCATATTAAAGAACTATAGGTTGATGAATGTAAATGTTATATATATAGAGAGAAAAGTCATCTTAAATTTGTTATTATTCCTAAACTATTTTTCAAAAACTTATTTCTCTTCCTCTTTTTAATGTCCTACTTATTATTTATTCTCTCACTTTTTAAGGCTCTAATTATTTATTTATTCTTATACGAGAAAAATTATTTGTTCTTTCTGTCTTAATCTTGATTTTAGAATATCAATAGTACAATAATTGCAATATAAAATATAATGGTGTTGTTAATCAGAGTAATTTAACTTCATTTGTGATTTTTTTTACTTTCTTCGATGTGTATTTTGAGTTGAATCTGATTTGAAATGATTTATTTTATTTTATTTTTTACATTGATTTTGTTTTGGTTTTACTTTGTCTTAGTTTTGTATACAGTGTTGTGATATATTTAAATTATATGTATTAGTTGGTTGATAAACTTACTACATGGTTTTCATTTTTTTTTCAAATTTTATGCAGTTTATTATAGTATTATTAAGTATATGAATGATATAACTCAATGTATCATTATCAAGTATTTCAACAATATATTGTTAAAGCATATCAACAATAAAGTATATGAATCAAGTTTACAAGTGTATATCAATAGTATATCAAGTGTATATAAGTAGGACTCCAAGCATATCAAATGTATTTAATCAATGAAATGTATAAGTGAAGAATACTAATTAAGTGTATTTGCATAGTGCATCGGGTGTATTAAATATATCATATACATCAAACGTATCAAATTTGTTGAGTGTATTAATGAAGCATAACAAGTTTATTAGTGGTGTATCAAGTGTATCAAACTTATAAGTGAAGCAAGTGTATCAAACTAATCAAGTGTATCAAGGCCTAAGGGGTATCAAGTGTATCAAGAAGAATCAAGTGCAACGAGGAGTATTATGTGTATTCAAGATGTTTCAGGTGTGTATCAAAGAGTATCAGGTGCATCAAGTGTATCTACAAATGTATCAAGTGTATCAACAAGAAGTATCAAATGTATGAAGGGGTATTAGGTGTATCAGACGTGTATGTGTATCAAATGTATATCAGTAATGAGGGCATTTGTGACATTTTACCTCTTGATGTGTGGGCTGAACTTTGTTGTTGTCATTAAAGTATGTGTGCTATGAACTTAATTATTATAACTTGTTTTGTCATTTTTGCAAGTGCTCTTATATATATATATATATTAAATTTAAAAAAAATTATATAGTTGTCTAATAGATTGATTTCTACGACATTTTTGTAAGACTATTGACATCACTCTAGAAAGTTGATATAGGGTTTTTTGAAAAATAGAAAAAATTGACAAATTATTTACACTCCATAGAACAAAACCACTTAAAGACAAAATTCATTAAACTTGATTTTTCTATGAAGAGTAAATATTTTGTCAAATGTTATATTTTTTACAATTTTATATGATAACTTGAATTCAATGTAATGGAAACACATTTTTTTTGTATTAGAAAAAGGAAAATTGCATCGGATAACAAAAACATTTAGAAAAAAAATAGTCTATGACACATCTTTTTTTTCATATTGCGATATCAGATAGGGTTATCAAAGGGTTATCAAGGACTATTAGAGCTCTATCAGATAATTATAGGCTTTTAAATTTGCTACTTTTGCAATTTAGAAAATGTAGTGATATTAATCCTATTATCATAAATTTTTTTTGTTATATAATTTTGCAAGCGCCCTAGAAAAAATACCCTAAATTGTTTATTATTGCAATTGAAAAAAAGGTTATAAAAGGCTTGTTATATAACATATAGGTGGCCTAAGCTAGTTCACCACTTTCCTTCAACCTCATGAGAGTTTTTTGTTTATTTTATTTTAAATTAAATTAAAATTTAATTTAATTTAGATTCTTATCCAAAATTAAATTCCACACACAATTTTTTTATAAAAAAAAATTACGTTTTTTTTCTTCCATAAATTCACTTAGAAATTTTTACATAAAAACATAGAAACTAATAATCGAAAGTAGTATTGCATATATACTTTTCAAAAACTAACACTCATCCACTGTTTTACCGATGGAGAGAGCTTGATTACACCAAAATTAAGGATATATATATATATAGACAAAATTAGCTAAAAGGTCAAAATTTTCGCCATCCAAAACTAAACTTTTTGGAGATATATATTATTATACAGTGCTAGTTGAGGATTTCATACGAGACAAATAGAAAAATCTCATTTTTTATAAGATACATAAGTTATTCACAACGTGTGATGTAGTATTTAAATTGCAAGTGTGAGAAAATTGCATATTGAATATTTCCCAAAGATTTCTTATTTCATATGAAAAAGCTCATAAAAGTCTCAATTAATTAATGAACGACCAAAATTGAAGAAAGATAGCCAAGTCATCTAACATTAATATCTCCATATAGAGAGCCACACATTCTCATGGCAATTTCTTCTTATCTTCTCCAATGAGTCAAGAGTTCTAAGTCTAGCTAGCTAGCTATTCCACTCTTAGAAATTTCTTAGAGCTTGCATCATTTTAAAATTTCATTCCCTTCTTAGTTTTCAGTTTTACTATATAGGTTCAGAAAGTTTGCACATTTGAGGCC
Organism: Cucumis hystrix; assembly: GCA_025688845.1. Taxonomy (NCBI): domain Eukaryota; kingdom Viridiplantae; phylum Streptophyta; class Magnoliopsida; order Cucurbitales; family Cucurbitaceae; genus Cucumis; species Cucumis hystrix. The sequence continues at coordinate 11,904,680 of CM046891.1, read as the reverse complement.
ACACATCTGATCTAGATCTTAGTCATTGTGTGTAGACTTAATTAGCCTAGAGGAGGAAGGCTTGGAGAGAATGAATCCTATAGAGCTTACAAATCAACATGCCTCAAGTTTTACTGTTCGTTTTCCTCCCAACAATTCCAATACTATTGGCCAAACCCCATATCCACATGCTAATTCTCAGACTAATGCCGTTGAAGACGACTTTTTTCCTTTGTCCTTTACATCTGATTTGGAATCTCAACCACACTTCAACGATACCACAGACTTTGGTTTAGAAAGTATGCTAAATTCCTAACTGCTGCATCAATATGCTCTCTTTTTCTTTTTCTAGGGTACCATTTGTGCACTTTTCGGTTTAATAAGTAATGGATTTAACTGATCGTTGGTAAACCGAACTTTATGTTAGATGATATATAATTAAATTTACCTTTACATACAAAAAAGATCATGTGTTCAAGCCCTTGCAATGTTATTTAATCTCCATTTTAAATTCACCTTGGTGGACATATATAGTTAACACAATGTTAGTAAACCATATTTATTTGTGTGTTGATTTTCTTTTACATTTTACTTACATTCTTTACTTGTTGATTCCGTAACATTTATGACGTATAAATGGAGGCAGGAATTGAAAGAATTAGAAATCTTGAGCAAAGGATTGCTCTGTATCGAATTGCACTGGAGGGTGATTGGGAATTAGCCATTGAATCCATATTGCCAAACAACAATCTTAGTTTGTTAAGTGCTTCAATAACAAGAGACAAAGAGACAGCTCTTCATATTGCTGCTGGAGCCAAACACATTGGGTTTGTGGAAGCACTTCTGCAAACGATTTGCAAAGAGCAAGTTGTTAAGAAAAATAGACATGGAAATACTGCCTTATGCTTTGCTGCTGCTTCTGGAGTTGTAAGAATTGCCGAACTTATGGTTAAAAAGAACGAAGATCTTCCCCTTATTCGCGGCTTTGGCGATGTTACTCCCCTTCTCATGGCAGTTTCTTACAAATGTAAACCAATGGCTTCATATCTCTTGTCTGTCACTCCACTCACTAAGCTAACCTCCCAAGAAAGGATCGAGCTTCTTATTGCTACCATACATAGTGACTTTTTTGGTAAATCAACTTCTTCAGTATCTAGCTACCTCTTTTTTATTTTATTTTATCAAAAAGTATTTATTTTGAGATATTTCACGTTAAAAAAATCAAGAAACCTCATACTTTTTATAAGTTAGAGGAACTGCTCTTCTTGTTGCTTATTGGTTTCGAGATGGAAGAAGTTCATCATATCTAATAGCAACACTACTTTCACTAATGAAATAGAAAAAAGGTAACTTGTAATTTTTTTTCTTGTTTTTATAGAATTTCGATAAGAATTCAAATGGTTACAATATTTGAGAAAACAATCGCATTAAATTAAATAAATAATAAGTTGTCTAAGGAATTGGTTTTTAACTTCTTCTTTACAGATATAAGTTTGAAAATATTGGAAGATGATCCAACTTTGGCTACTGCGTATGACACAAAAATAACAACGAGACAGCATTGCATGTCATGGCTAGAAAACCATCCGCATTACAGTGGAGATCGACTAAACTTTTGGAACAGTTGCATCACTTGTCAGTTCTCTTTTAACTCCAATTTTACACTTTAAAATTATTTAGGCTAAGTTGTTGCAAATATATTGAGATTTATAATACGAAGAATTATTTGTAAATATACAAAAATTTAAACTTAGCTTACATATTGCTAATATCGACAATATTTATCTATTATGATTTTGTTATATTTGAAATTCTTCTAAAAAGCAAGATTTTTTATCTTTGCTGTGCATGCACAACAGTGAAAAGGATATCAGAAAAAGAAGAGATGAAGGTACGAGCAAGGAAGTTGGTTGAATTATTATGGAAACATGTTGTATACGAGTTGCCACAAAAGGAAATGTTGAGCTTCATAAGACATCCTTCAAGATTGCTTCATGATGCTGCCAGTGTAGGAAATGTTGAGTTTTTGGTTTTACCGATTCGTAGATATCCAGATATTGTATGGGAAGAAGACGATGATGGTAAAAGTATATTTCACGTAGCGGTTGAGAATAGACTAGAGGACGTGTTCAATTTAATATATGAGATTGGTGGCCTTAAGGACTTTTCTGCAAAATATAGAACAACTGTCAAAGGAAAATATAACATTCTACATTTGGCTGCACAACTAGCTGCTCCAAACCATCTCAACAGAGTCTCAGGAGCAGCCCTTCAAATGCAACGTGAATTACTTTGGTATAAGGTAACTCAATTATCAATTTGTACACTTCAAACTATTTACATGAGTACTACTATCTGTGTTTGCGTCAGCTTCAACTTAAACTTTTGAGACGGTTAATTTAGTAAAAACTTTTGTTTTCTTATCCGCTTTCAAATTGAATAATGAAGGAAGTGGAAAAGATAGTTCTGCCATCCCAACTAGAGGCCAAATGTGATTATCCTCTTAAGTTGACACCACGGAAGTTATTCACTGTAGAGCATAAAGATCTCCGCAAATATGGTGAGGCATGGATGAGAAACACAGCAAACTCTTGCATGCTTGTTTCAACTTTAATTGCCACAGTTATATTTGCAGCAGCATTCACAGTTCCTGGTGGTGATGATAATGAAGGCACTCCTATATTTCGAAGGACGTTTTGGTTCACTATTTTTGTTATATCAGATGCAGTTGGTTTGATCTCTTCATCATCCTCTATTTTGGTGTTCTTCACGGTATGCCGAACACGATTTCTTGCACTCTTTGCCCTCTCGATTGCTTATTGGATTTACATCGTTGTTCGTCTCCGTTGTGTGCATGGTGGTGGCATTTAGTGCAACCTTCTTCATTCAGTACCACAATAATGTAAATATATGGATTCCTACAATGGTGGCCACAACGACAATTGTTCCAGTTTGCTGCTTTTGCGTGCTTCAGTTTAAACTATGGGTAGATATATATTACAACACCTATTTGTCTAAATTTCTTTTTAGGCCTCGTCAGCGTAAATTGTCATTATCATCTCCCATTACTGTTTTTTTCTCATCTATGACCATTACTAGCTCTTCCACTTTACCCTTGCCTGAGGCTATTGCTAATTCTTCTTATGCTGAGTCTGTAGAAACTAGTTTTTCAGATGCTACAATGTTCTTCTCTACTCGACCTTCTTTGGATATAGTGATAGAATGATAACTCAAGTATTCTTTATTATTATATACCACTGATAGTTAGTGGTAATCTTCTATTATCGTGTGTAAGTGATAAAAAGTAATACATCCTTCTATCATTAATAGTAAGAGTGACCGTTTCTATAATTATTCATGAGTAATTATAGAAAGTTATGTGTTTCTATTATTAATAGTTAATTATAGGCTTTTAACATTGTCTATCCAATATGCTTGAAAAGTGTACTTCTTCTCAACTTCTTTTAAAATTTGTCAATTTCAATAAACCAATCTCAACTTCTTTTAAAATTTGTCAATTTCAATAAACCAATCTTCCATTATATTGATAGAAGACATCATTGATACGATGATGTTGGATTATGTGAATAATCTTCTAGGGTACCATTGATGGATGTTGGATTATATCAATAATGTGTAAATAAAACACATTATCAAACTATTAGGCTGGATTCAATTTCTTCCCACTTTTCAAGCTTATATATTTGCTTTTGTTTCTTTTCTCGATTTGATTCTCTTCGTCATTATCATCATCAACTTACTCATTTTACAAATACATATAATTAATAATTTAATTAATATTATTGTTTTATGATTAAATAATTAACTTTTTTTCAAATCTTTTGTAGAGTTTTCATAATTAATTTTACAAATTTAATATATAAATAAACTATTTCCACAAAATCCTTATAACATTTTCATGCACAACCAAACCCAAATTTATCAATTTACTCATTCTTGGACAGAGAATCGAACTCATGGCGAGCATCTTGCAGTTTTGACTATAGCATTGCAATGAACGATAAATAACGATGATTTTCTTTTACCATTTGCTGTTGTTTCAACTTGATCTTCTTCCCAATTCTTGATCCAATCCTCACTGACTTGCACTGTATTGATATCAACTTTTCTGATCTTCACTGAATTTATCATACACGTTTAGTTCACTAGGACATCCTTCTCTCTCTACTCAGTTCTTCGTCTGTGGTGGTTATACTGATGAAAGCTCGGCTAAACTCTTCAGATTCATTGTCGGACGAGAGTTCATCATCAAATAAGGTAGCCGTCAAACCTTTCTTTTTTCCTTTTTAGAAATATAGCACATTCAGCCTGAAAGTGTAAGAATCCATCACATTCATGACACCTAATACTTCTAGTTGTTAACTCACCGTCCCTTATCAACGCCATAGAAAACTCAATGAACCAGTGTCAACCTGCTCTAATACCAATTGAGAAAACACACACTTAGTTATAATAGAACCTAATGTTGTAACTTGAGTTAATAACTAGAGAAAACAACTGGGAGGGAGAACAATTAAAGCAATAAATCATAAACACATCGAACTTTGGTAACCCAGTTCGATGACACAATATCTAAATTTTGGAGGTCTTAGGCCCATAATAATAGATTATATTGCTCATGTAGTAATTGATTGTTATGACTGAGAGTACAGTAACAGGAACCAACGTGCTGACCATGGACTGACTCAACAATCAGAACTAAATTGTACCATAACAATTATCATAACATTAATAGGATTACTTCCTTTAATTAATGACCACTAATTGCAATCCTAGCTTCATGCATCCTAATGTTGTATCGTTGTCACACATTAGTTCTCGAAATGCGTCCTAAAAGTTTACCACTCTCCTAAAATATTTTCCAATAATGCATAATAAAAAACAACTGTCTTTGTCGGTCACCACACAACTATATATAATAATCTGAACAAAACTTAATCTTAGAATAATAATTCAAACCTCTCCTAGGGATATCATAACAAACAATCTCAACAACCAAATTAATTTAAAAAAAGAAGTTGGATCACATAGCTAACAATTGTAGCTAACCGTTGGACTAAAAGTGCCTATTTATAAAGGTTCTCCGTAATCAAATAAAATAGCTTACTTAATCACATGGTATATACGTCCAAGGAATTTGAATATTTACAACTTTGGCCATCACCTTTTCATATTCTCCTTTCTTCCCTTTCGCTTCAGTACTATACTCACCTTCTCTCTCTCAGTCATTCTCTCCGCTGTTGTTTCTCTCTGACCTTTTGTATGATGCAAATCTTCTTAAAGCTTCTTGTTTAGTGAAGTTTGCAGCAGGTTCAAGGATACAACAATGGCTTCCATTTCTCTCACTACCTCTCTCTCTCTTCCACATCGAACTTTGCAGGCGACCCATATGTTTTTTTATGACTATTGAATCTCTTGTTGTAAAATCTACGTGGATGGCGATCAAAATGACTTGCTGTGCCGTGACAAATCACTGCCCTGAAAGCAAATTTGGCTAGACAGTCGTGCTAATTGTAATGCCGGTTGCTCCCCAAGGTTAACACAACTCCCAACTTCTGACGTGCACTCGTCGAAAATAGGAATAGAAACGATGAAAGATCTTGCTCAGAACTTTATGTTTCGGTGAAGAGAAAGGTAGGGAGGAGAATTTTGTATCGAGAGTGTATATGGAATGAATGAAATGAACTGGAGGAGTACTCTATTTATAATGGAACCCCCTAAATTGCCATCTTAAATTTCGTTAAAAGGGAGGCATGGAGTAAAGATCAGCAGCGGATGAACAGCGATGTGGAGCGTGGAAGAACGACAATTCGAGACGACTGTAGAACTAACCCGAAACTTAAGTGACTGTGTCACTGAGTGACACGTGGCGGGGCACTTAGGGGAACCAAAAAAAATTGTTTGGATGAGTATAAAAAATTACATCCTTATTCGCACAAGTGCGGTTGCCCGAGCCCAAGCCCACCCGCCCATCCAACCGGACAGCGGCGCGCGTGGTGACAAGGTCATACTATCACCATCAACACAATTTGTATTCCCCTAGTGGCACTTAACTATTTATACCCATTTGCCTCTTCCAACTTTATCAATGTGAGACAACAAAAGAGGTAACTTGTCATTGGGCCAAAGGCCCACATGCTTTTCCAACAATCCCCAACAAAAGACTGTGGAGGCAAAGTTACAGGATAGTCGAGAGAAAGTTAATTTTGAGCAAAGATGGGACATTAAGCTTAAACATCAATATCCAAAGATTTGAATTGATGCGTAGTGAAGTAAGGCAACAACCTTGTTAAAGAGAGTGAAATTAGATCTTGAACTTTCTTCAACACTGGTTGAGACCCTTACGACACGTTTTATCCCTAGTTTCGGTCATCGTTTCTGCAATATGGATTTGTGCCTTTATGACCATGTACATAGAATGAACCTCGGGTCATCGTGAAAGCTCTAGAAAGAGGTCCTTAAACTCTTTCATAGAAGGCGACCTCACCTTCACAATCACGTTTATATGCTCCATCAAGTTTGCCAAAGCAAACCACTCAATAAGAGCTATGGAGACTTCACCATTGTCCACAAAATTATGGATCACTTAAAGGTTTTAGTAGCATCAATCTAGTCCACAAAGGACTGTCTGCACAAATGGGCTATGGACCATCAAGTCTGTCGCACCAGACCACCTAATAATAGGCTATGGACCATCAAGTCTATCTCAATAGACCACCCAAAATTAAGTGTTATGGATCTCCGAAGGGCTTTAGTCCCATGTTTATTGAGGAATCTAGAACCATTTTCCTTGATAGTCCTTTGGTTAAAGGATCAACCAAGTTTTGCTCAGATCGAACAAATTCTAAGAAAATGGTTCCTTCCTTTAACAAGTGTTTCAGAGCTCCATGTCTAAGACGTATATGTCTTCTCTTGCCATTATAAACACTGTTCTTGGAAATATTTATGGCAACCTGTGAATCACAGTGTACGGACACATGCACAGATGTTCCCCACAATGGTATATCTTTAGTAGACTTTTAATCCACTCGGCCTCTTGTCTTGCCAGCTCTAATGCTATAAACTATGATTCCATAGTGGATCTGGCTATGCAAGTCTGTTTTGCAAACTTCCAAGATATTGCTCCTCCCCCGAGCAAAAATACGTACCCACTAGTAGAATTTACCTCATCGTTATCTGTAACCCAGTTTGCATCACAATATCCTTCTAACACAGCAGGAAACGTACTAAAGTGCAAACAGTAATTTATCGTTCCTTTAAGATATCTCAATAAATGACGTAGGGCATCACAGTGGTATTTATCAAGATTATGTGTATATCTACTCAATCTACTGACAACATATGTAATATCGGGTCTAGTGTAGTTCATTAAATACATAACACTACTTATGATCTTTTCATATTCAGGTTGAGATACACTCTCTCCTTTGTTCTTCTTAAGATGTTTACTAGCATCGTAGGGAGTTTTCACTGGAGAGACATTGAAGGAGTCAAATTTCTTTAGTAAATTCTCAATTTAGTGCGATTGAGACAAGGATAAACCGTTTTCATTTTTCCTGATTTTAACTCCAAAAATTTTGTCTGCTTCACCTAGGTCTTTCATTTCAAAGTGTGAAGACAGGAACAACTTGGTGTCCTTTATTAAATCCAAGTTTGTCCCAAAGATTAACATGTCATTGACATATAGACATATTGGTATGCACTCAGCTCCAGACATCTTTGAATAAACGCACGTATCCGAGGAATTTACCTTAAATCAATTGTTTATCAAAGTGTCATTAAATTTTTCATATCATTGTTTAGAAGCCTACTTAAGACCATAGAGAGATTTTTAAGTTTGCATACTTTGTTTTCTTGGCTAGGAAATTTGAACCCTTCTGGTTGAGTTATATAGATTTCTTCTTCTAAATCACCATTTAGAAAGACAGTTTTTTAATCTATTTGGTGAATAGGAAGGTTGTGAATGGCAGCTAGTGCAATTAAGGCTCTAAGAGTGGTTATCTTAGTTACAGGGGAATAAATGTCAAAGTAATCAATACCTTGCTTTTGAGTATACCCTACCACTACTAGTCTTGTTTTGTATCTTTCTATTGACCCATTTGGTCTTGTTTTTCTTTTGAAGATCCACTTGCACTTAATTGGTTTACTTCCTTTAGGAATGTCTACTAATTCTCATGTTTGATTCATGGTTAGTGAATCCAACTCGCTTTTAATAGCCTCCTTCCACATACTGGACTCTACCGAGCTTAAGGCCTATTGATAAGTTTTAGGATCTTCATTAATTAAAAACATGCTAGTGAAATTGCAATCAATTTCATCGTGCCTTTCTACTATAAAGGTGCTTAGGAAATATGGTTCGAAACTTTTCTCAGTTCTGTGTCTTTTACTTCTTCTATGTTCTAAATCATATCTTACGCTAGAAGTATCTAACTCAAGCGTTTCACTAACAACTTTGGGGTTCTCTAGATCATGCAATTTTTTCGTTGGACAGAGAACATATAGAGATCTCTTTAAAGGAAATACATGCTCAAAGAAGTCTGTATCCCTAGATTCATTTATGCTTTTATCATTCAAACACATAAACCTATATGCATCACTATTTTGAGCATAACTGATAAATACACAGTCAAAAGTTTTAGACTACCGTGGATTTCTTCAGTGCAAGAAATGATACCTTAACCAAGCATCCCCACACTTTCAAGTAGTTGAGATTTGGTATGTATCCTTTCCATAGTTCGTAGGGAGTTTTGTCTAGTTTTCTGTGGGGAACCCTGTTAAGAACAAAACATGCAGACAACACAACTTTTCCCCACATATTGTCAAATAGACCAGAGCTTAATAACATAACATTCATCATTTCTTTAAGAGTTCTATTTCGTTATGCTATGCCATTTTGTTGTGGTGAGTAAAGGACAGTGAATTCATGAATAATACCATTCGATTCACAATATTCTTTGAGAGTTCTATTGGAATACTCACCACCTCTATCTGATCTTAATCTTTTTATCCTTTTGCCTAGTTGATTTTCAGACTCTGCGTTAAATTTCAGAAACATGCTACTAGCTTCATCTTTTTATTTTATCAAGTAAACCTTTGTAAATCTAGAAAAATCATCAACAAAAGATATATAATAATTTTCGCCTCCTCTACTAGGGGTGTTTTTGAAATCAGCTAGATCCGAGTGCATCAATTCTAATAATTTAGTACTTCTCATCGTAACAGGTTTGTAAGGTTTTCTAAAGTACTTACTTTCTACGCATACAAGACATTTACCACTTTCATGCGATTCACATGCATTGATTAGCTTTAAATCTTTAAGCTTCCTAATTGATGCAAAGTTCACGTGTCCTAGTCTACCATGCCACATATCAATAGATTCAATTATGTAGGTAGAACTAGAAGTATTCGCATTCATAAAAACAATATTAAGTACAAAAAGACCATTAGACAGATACCCCTTACCAACAAATGCTCCGTTTTTGGTGAGGACTACTTTGTCACCTTTTAGTATAATCTTAAGACCCGCCCGATTCAACAAACTCCCAGACACCAAGTTCCTATGTAGGGAAGGGACATACAAAACATTACTCAGGGATAAAGTTTTTTCACAAGTTAATTTTAAAATAACCTTCCCTTTCCCGATTACTCCTGCGGTGGCTAAGTTTCCCATGAACACGTATTCTCCATCAACAACGTCCTCGTAGTCATGGAAAAGATCTCGGTTGGTGCAGAAGTGTCTTAATGCTCCAGTATCCAGAATCCATTCAGTCTTTTTTCAATTAGGTTCACTTCCACAACTGCAGCTATGACTTCATCAGATTGTTCAGCAAGGTTGGCTTGAGGTGCTTGTTTTTTGTTGTTTGGTTTCCCCTTCCTTTGATTACACTGATAGGATTTGTGTCCTTTCTTTACGCAAATATAACAGATGAGTTTCCTTTTCTTGATTTTTCCTCCAAGAGCCTTGAACTGTATCTTTTATGGGGTTCTCCCATTCTGTCTATTATACTGTTTTGTCCTGTCTTTATTTACAGAGGAAGACTCAACCAAGTTAGCATTAACTGAATTTAAATTTTTGGAAGCTAACTTATCTTTTAATCTGTTGGCCTCTTCTGTACGCATGTGGCTAATCAGATCTTGGAGTTTCAGATCTTTCTTCTTGTGCTTCAGGTGATCTCGTAGTCGCTCCAGGAGGGAGGGAATTTTTCAGCAATAAGTTGGCTTGAAGTATCTCACACATCTTCATACCTTCCGATAGGACATTTGCCACCAGATTTTCATACTCATGTATTTGTTCCACAACTGGCTTATCATCTGTCATCTGGAATTGCAGCCATTTTTCCACAATGTACTTCTTTCCCCAGCGTTGTCTCCACCATAGCGAGACTCTAGAATGCATCAGATGTCCTTGGCAGATTTTTGGATCACAAACAAGTCAAACATCGGATTTGACATATGGTTCAACAGATGCCCACAAACTGTCTTGTTGTCCTTCTTGTACTTCTCGGGGTCAATTGCAGACGCTTTCTTTACCTGGTCGGCAGTGATGGCAGTGGGTCCCGTGGATGATTCTGGATCAGAAGGTGCTGGAGGATCGGTTGGTGGTTCGGCGGTGAGGACGTAGTCGACTTCAAGCTGTTAGAAAAAGATCAACAACTTTTCGGACCAGCGGCGGTAGTTCGCTCCGTCGAGTGGCTCCAACATGGACAGGTCTGTTAGGACTTTGTTGTTTCTGATCGACATTGTAATTTGCTTTCAGAATGTTGTAAAATCTACATGGATGACGATCAAAATGACTTGTTGCGCTGTGACGAATCACTGCCCTGAAAGCAAATTCGGCTAGACCATGGTGCTAATCGTAATGCCGGTTGCTCCCCAAGGTTAACATAGCTCCCTACTTCTGACGTGCACTCGTCGAAAATAGGAATAGAAACGATGAAAGATCTTGCTCAAAACTTTATGTTTCGATGGAGAGAAAGGTAGGGAGGAGAATTTTGTATCGAGAGTCTATATGGAATGAATGAAATGAACTGGATGAGGACTCTATTTATAATGGAGTCCCCCTGAACCGCCATCTTAAATTTCGATAAAAGGGAGACATGGAGTAAAGATCGGCAGCAGATGAATAGCGGCGTGGAGAGTGTAAGAACGACAAAATTGCGACGTGTTCGGACTAGTATAAAAAATTACATCATTATTCATGCAAGCACGATTGCCCAAGCTTGCCCGCTCAAACAGCGGCAACACGTGGTGACAGGGTCATACTATCACCATCAACACAATTTGTATTCCCCTAATGACACTTAATTTATAACCATTTGCCTCTTCCAACTTTATCAAGGTGGGACAACAAAAGAGGTAACTTTGCATTGGCCCACAGACTTCTTACATCACTGCTTCTCCTCTCGGCATTCTTGAGCAGGTCTGTTTTTTTTTTCCACTTTGTTTTTGCTTCAGGCTGGGTACCACACTAGCTTCTGATTGGAACTGAGGATTTGTCGGTTGCTGTTTGTTTCTGCTTTCGATTTCGGTTCCCTTTGTTTGGTTATCTATTGATGGTTACTTTCGTCCCAGATTTTGGTTTGGTGTTGGTGATATTTCACATGGATTTGGAACTTCCTGAGTTGTTGACTTGTGGATGTATTTATCCTTTTTTGGACCTGGGGGTTCCTTTTCAGTGATCTTCAAGATTAATGCCATCTCTAAAGTGATAGTTTGGGTGAACTTGTGTTTAAACATTTCTAAGTGAATCTTGAACTGATTTCAAAATCTTTGGTTTAGGAATGTCGTTTGATTAATTAACAGAGAATAATGCTGGAGAAAACGGATACACGTCTCTCACCGTGATTTTAATTTTATTCTTTATGTGCCTCATTGATTTGCCTTTTATGGTAGTTTTAAGACACTCTCTTTGTTCTTTAGGTTGATTTTCCTCTTCCGTTAATTTTTTCTATTTTATTTTATTTGAAAGGTTGCATCTTACTGCCTATACCGGTGTTTTTTAATTGAATTCTTCTCTGATTCGATTGAATTTTCCCCTACTTATAACTTTATATTGGCTCTTTTCACCACATTTTCACTCCATGATTCTGTTTCTTTCCACAATTGCCTGAGAAGATTCCACCAGAATAGAACTGAAAATTGTTCCCCCTGCATCAATTGCTACAGAGACTGGCTGTTTAACAACTGCTGCTTTTAAGCTTTTCTCGTCGTTGACGGGTACTTTTTTATATCCACTTGTTGACTCAGACTGGTATTTCACTTTTTGTTTGTTGCATGCAGATTCAGTTTTCTTTGTTTGGATATTCGACCGTATTTATTGTCTATTTCGGAACTAGATCCTAGAGGGTTGTCCATTGCCATGGATACCAGTGTGGTTGTCCACAAAAGGGTACATTTTGGCATAGCGAATGACAAAATCTTTGCTTTCATCTTTGACTGCACAACTTTGAAAGGTGGGATCTACAATAAAGAAGAAGAGATGATGACACCAGCCCGTAAATTTAGTTGAATCATTATGGAAACATGCTGTATCTGAATTTTTACCAAAGGAGTTGATCAGCTTCATTAGGCATCCCTCAACATTGGTTCATGATGCTGCTGAGTGTAGGAAATGTTGAGTTTTTGGTTTTACTCATTTGTAGATATCCCGATATCGTATGGGAAAAGAAGATGACAACGATAAAAGTATATTTTACGTAGCAGTTGAGAATCGACTTGAGTATGTGTTCAATCTAATACATGAAATTGGTAGACTCAAAAAAATTTTCTGCAAAATATAGAACCACTGTCAAAGGAAAATATAACATTCTACATTTGGCTGCTAAACTAGCTGCTCCTAACCATCTCAATAGGGTCTTAGAAGCAGCCCTTCAAATGCAACATGAATTACTTTGGTTTAAGGATAGTGACGAACTAGCTACTTAATTGCCAATTGTTGAGAATTCCACAAAACCAACTTTCAGTCAAACCTTTTTTTTTACAAGAAAATACATTAATCAAATGTCTATTTCTTGCGGCCCTGCCATTACAAAGTAATTCATGTATTTACTAACCTTGAAAAAACCTTTTATTAATGTATTTTCATGTAAAGAAAGTGGTAATAAAGAAGTATATGACATTTAATTTTTTTAAAAAAATGTTAAGATAAAGATATTTTTGACAGTTAGTTATAGTCATGCTAGGCCTGTTCTTGACATTAGATGGAAGTTATGATGGGCATGTTCTTGACAGGCAAAACATGTCAAATTATAAAATTCGTATCATTTCATTATTTGTCAATAGTACTGAATATATAACATTTATTTTTTTGTCATGAAAATACTTATTATGACAGATTGAAATATATTATTGTATAGCGCTAGTTGAGGATTTCACATCAGAGAAATAGAAAAATCTCAATCTTTATAAGATACATGAGTTACTCACGTCGTCTCATTAAAAATTAGTTTTATAGACAAAATCCTATGTTTTGCATGTGATGTGGTATTTAAATTGCGAGTGTGAGAAAATTGCATATTGGATATTTCCCAAAGATTTCTTATTTCATATGAAAAAGCTCATAAAAGTCTCAATTAATTAATGAACCAAAATTGAAAAAAGATAGCCAAGTCATTATCTATCATTAATATCTCCATAGAGCCACACATTCTCATGGCAATTTCTTCTTATCTCCTCCAATGAGTCAACAGTTCTAAGTCTAGCTAGCTATTCCACCCTTAGAAATTTCTTAGAGCTTGCATCACTTTAAAATTTCCTTCCCTTCTTAGTTTTCAGTTTGACTATATAGGTTCAGAAAGTTTGCACATTTGAGGCCACACACCTCTAGATCTTAGTCTTTGCATTATTCTCTCTTGTGTAGACTTAGTTAGCCTAGAGGAGGAAAGGCTTGGAAAGAATGAATCCTATAGAGCTTACAAATCAACATGCCTCAAGTTTTACTGTTCGTTTTCCTCCCAACAATTCCAATACAATTGGCCAAACCCCATATCCACATGCTAATTCTCAGACTAATGCCGTTGAAGAAAAATTTGTTCCTTTGTCCTTTACACCTGATTTGGAATCTCAACCTCACTCCAACAATACCACAGATTTTGGTGTAGGAAGTATGTTAAATTCCTAACTGCTCCATCAGTGCTTTCTCCTTTTTCCTCTATTTCTTTTTCTAGGGTACCATTCGTGCACTTTTCGATTTAAGTAATGGTTTTAACTGATCGAAGATAAACCAAACTCTATGTTAGATGATATATAATTCAATTTAACTTTATATACAAACTTAAACTTTTGGGTCATGAGATGATTTAAGATGGTAGTAGAGTAGGTAGTCCAAAAAGGTCACGTGTTCAAGCCTTTGCAGTGTTATTTTATCTCCATTTTAAAACATGGAAACATGGTGGACATATATAGTTAACACAACGATAGTGAACTATGTATATTTGTGTGTTGATTTTCTTTTATGCTTTACTTACATTCTTTATTTGTCGACTCCGTAACATTTATGATGTGTAAATGGGGGCAGGAATTAAAAGAATTAGAAACCTTAAGCAAAGGATTACTCTGTATAGAATTGCACTAGAGGGTGATTGGGAAGCCGTTGAATCCTTATTGCCAAACAACAATCTTAGTTTGTTAAGTGCTTCAATAACAAGAGACAAAGAGACAGCTCTTCATATTGCTGCTGGAGCCAAACACATTGGGTTTGTGGAAGCACTTGTGGAAATGATTTCCAAAGAGCAGATTGCTAAGAAAAATAGACATGGAAACACGGCCTTGTGCTTTGCTGCTGCTTCTGGAGTTGTAAGAATTGCCGAACTTATGGTTCAAAAGAACATAGATCTTCCCCTTATTCGCGGCTTTGGCGATGTTACTCCTCTTTTCATGGCAGTTTCTTACAAATGTAAACCAATGGCTTCATATCTCTTATCTGTCACTCCTCTCACTAAGCTAACCTCCCAAGAAAGGATCGAGCTTCTTATTGCTACCATACATAGTGACTTTTTTGGTAAATCAACTTCTTCAGTATCATACACTAGCTACCTCTTTTCTATTCTATTTTATCAAAAATATTTATGTTGAGAATCTCAAATTAAAAAAAACCAAGAGACTTCATACTCTTTATAAGTTAAAAGAATTGTTCCTCGATCTCGTTGTCAGTTAGTTTTGAGATGGCAGAAGCTCATCTTATCTAATAGTTTTTATGTCCAATCATTTTATTTTGAAAAATTACGTCTGCAGACTGAAACATTACTTTCTCATGACAGAGATTAAAAAGAAGAAGCAACTTTTAATTTTTTTTTCTTGTTTTTATAGAATTTGATAAGAATTCAAATGGTTACAATTAGTATTTGAGAAAACAATCATATTAAATTAAATCATAAGTTTGTCTAATGAATTGGTTTTTAACTTCTTCTTTACAGATATAAGTTTGAAAATCTTGGCAGATGATCCAACTTTGGCTACTACGTATGACACAAAAAATAACAACGAGACAGCATTGCATGTCATGGCTAGAAAACCATCCGCATTCCACAGTGGAGATCGACTAAGTTTTTGGAAAAGTTGCATCACTTGTCAGTTTTCTTTTAACTCCAATTTTACACTTCAAAATTATTTAGGCTAAGTTGTTGCAAATATATTGAAATTCCACGAAATTTAAACTTAGCTCTAAAACTCATCTATTAGTGAAAAACCATATATCGCTAATATCGACAATATTAATCTATTATAATTTTGTTATATTTGAAATTCTTAAAAAAAGCAAGATTTTTAATCTTTGCTATGCATGCACTAACAGTAAAAAGGATATCAGAAAAAGAAGAGATGAAGGTACTAGCCAGGAAGTTGGTTGAATTATTATGGAAACATGTTGTATACGAGTTGCCACAAAAGGAAATGCTGAGCTTCATAAGACATCCTTCAAGATTGCTTCATGATGCTGCCAGTGAAGGGAATGTGGAGTTTTTAGTTTTACTGATTCGTAGATATCCAGATATTGTATGGGAAGAAGACGACGATGGTAAAAGTATATTTCACGTAGCAGTTGAGCATCGACTCGAGGACGTGTTCAATCTAATATATGAGATTGGTGGCCTTAAAGACTTTACTGCAAAATATAGAACAACTGTCAAAGGAAAATATAACATTCTACATTTGGCTGCAAAACTAGCTGCTCCTAACCATCTCAATAGGGTCTCGGGAGCAGCCCTTCAAATGCAACGTGAATTACTTTGGTACAAGGTAACTGACTTAATTATCAAGATGAATATACCATCCGAAACTTTTGGGACAATTGGTTAATTTTGACATAAACTTTGTTTTCTTATTTGCTTTCAAATCGAATGAAGGAAGTGGAGAAGATAGTTCTGCCATCCCAACTAGAGGCCAAATGTGATGATCCTCTTAAGTTGACACCACGAGAGTTATTCACGAAAGAGCACAAAGATCTTCGCAAAGATGGCGAGGCATGGATGAGAAACACAACAAACTCTTGCATGCTTGTTTCAACTTTAATTGCCACAGTTATATTTGCAGCAGCCTTCACAATTCCTGGTGGTGATGATAATGAAGGAACTCCTAGATTCCAAAAGAGGTTTTGGTTCACTATATTTGTTATATCAGATGCAATTGCTTTAATCTCCTCTTCATCTTCTATTTTGGTGTTCTTATCAATCCTAACTTCACGGTACGCCGAACACGATTTTTTGCACTCCTTGCCCTCTCGATTGCTTATTGGATTTACATCGTTGTTCGTCTCCATTGTGTGCATGGTGGTGGCGTTTAGTGCAACCTTTTTCATTCACTACCACAATAATGCAGATGTATGGGTTCCTAAAATAGTGGCTACCACAACAATTGTTCCAGTTTGCTGCTTTTGCGTGCTGCAGTTTAAACTATGGGTGGATATATATTACAACACCTATTTGTCTAAATATCTTTTCAGGCCTCGTCAACGTAAATTGTCATCATCTCCCTTCACTTTACCCTTACCTAAGGCTATTGCTTGTTCTGAAGCTAATTCTGCAAGTTCATAGTTCTGCATTTTATTTGTAGGATACTACATTTACTATTCTACGCCTTCAAAACCAAATTGAAGGTTTTTTAAAAGAAAAACTTGGTGAATTAAAATCAGTTGAAAATTTCTGTTGAGATGGTTGGTGTTTATATCAACTATAAAAGTGAGTAAAGCAGAGAGCGAGATAGTTGTAAGAACTCATCTGAGAAAGAATTGTAATCTTCTCCAAGAAAGAACAAAAAATCTGCTCCAATCTTCCCATGGACGTAGGTCTTTGACCGAACCACGTAATCATATTTTGTTCCATCTTTGCTTCTCTATATTTCTTCAGAATCTTCATAGATCTTGTAATTTCCTCATCAATGTGTGTGGGTTATCTTCTGCCACGAAACGAGGAGTATGTAACATCGCCAAAGCCGTGAATAAGTGGAAGTTCTTTGTTCTTATTATCCATAACCTCAGCAATTAATAATTACAACTCCTGAAGCAGCTGCAAAGCATAAGGCAGCGTTCCTATGTCTATTTTTCTTACAGACTTCCTCTTTGATCATTTGTTTTACAAGCTCTTCCACAAAATTGATGTGCTTTGCTCCTATGTCTATCTGTCTCCTTGTCTCTCGTTATTGTACCACTTAACAATGATTCGTTATCGTCCAAAATAGATAGAGAATTTTCCCAATCACCCACAAGTGCAGTTCGATGCAGATTAATCCTTTCTTCAAGATTTTCAATTCTTTCTCCTGAATTAAAACATATTGACATGTTTTATTTTCTAATGTAATACAACACGTTTATATAGTCTATTTTGTGTTGTGATATGCTTCTATACAACCAAATATTATACTTCAAAATGATATACTTCATCATTTTCATATCAACAATATGATATATATTTTTGCTAATTTCAGTATGTCAATCAGGAGAGAGTCATTGAAAAGATAATTACTGCAAGAGATGGATTTTGTATATATTTACGAGAAGAAGAGGTACAATATACACAAAGGCTCATCTAAAACCAATCATAGTCTACTATGTTCACCCCCAGTATGAGCAATTATGGGTTTAAAACCGAACTTGAACCTTTCGTTCAACTGAAATGGAAAAAAAGACAAGAAAAAGAATTTAGAAATGATATAGATTTACATACTTTGTTGAGCAAAATGGGAGGAAATGTTGGAGTGAGGTGAGGGGGAGGAGCTTCTGAACCGTGGGTGTGAATTTGAGTGGTAAAACTAGCAAGTGGGTTTTGGGGAATCGAAGCTGGGAAGAGTCGAGATTAGGAGGGTGGAAAGTAAAATTAATTGATGCATTATTGTTATTGGTATTTTGTTGCTCTGTAACCTTCATTCTTCTCACCAACAATAATGATGGAATTAAAGTAAAAAGTGGAAGGAGCAGTTAGTATCTTCCGCTCGTTTCCCCCCGCAACTCACAAATTCAATTTTCTTACTGAAGAAGAGCTTCAGTACTGCACTAGCCCTCTCCCTCTCCCTCTCTCCATTTTTTCTTTTTTCTTTTTTGTCTCTCTGAGCTTTTTTATGATGCAAATCTTCGTAAAGCTTCTTGTTTGGTGAAGTTGCAGTCAGTTCAAGGATACAACAATGGCAGCTTCCATTTCTCTCACTAGAGGCCAAATGTGATGATTGATGTTCCTCTCAAGTTGACACCACAGTAGTTATTCACTAAAGAGCACAAAGATCTTCGAAAAGATGGGGAGGCGTGTGAATGAGAAACACAACCAACTCTTGCACGTTTGTTTCAACTTTAATTGCCACATTCATTTTTGCAGCAGCTTTCACATCCTGGTGGTGATAAAAGAGACAGGCACCCATACTTGACATGACCTTTGAGCAAGAAGTAGGAGGAGTTAGATCTCATTCCTTACTATTGTTATACTAAAAAACAAATAGTTTCGAGACTTGTTTTTAGTACAATTGTGTTATGAAAGTTGGAACATTTCATATCAAAAATGAAAAGTTATGCTAATTATCCACCAAGCTAAGTTTCCTTTGATAGGCAGGTGGACAATTAGCTTTTTAAAAAGATTATTATAAGGTCATGAGTTCAATCCATGGTAGTCATCAATTTAGAGTTATGTTAAGATAGCCCATTCATTCAAGTCCATTTACTATTTGTTTTCTTTATTTCATATATGCCTTTCTTGACTCAATGTATTAATACCCATATGTGTGTTATAAATTCGGGTTGTTACAGGAGAAATGATTTGAAGTGTGAGTGTAGTGCAAAGTTTTCTTCTCCTTAAATATTTGAAGATTCGTAGAATATCATATATGAAATGAGAAGCCATAGCACTTTTTCTTGCACAAAATTCATTCTCTCCAACCTTTTCATATTTTATCTAGTTAATTTTCTACTCGTTTTTTTGACATAAAAGTCAGGCGGTTTAAGTTGACTCGAACATTCATCGACGTAAAAAGAGGGGGAGAGACAATTGCAATAATATAGTTTTAAAAAATACATTTACAAAATAAACTTGAAAAAAAAATGTTGTTAATATATATGTTTTGAAACTAAAAATATGTAAAACAAAAAAAACTACAAAATTGGGGTGTTGTGTTATTATATTCCGAAGTCAATGCCTCAAAGGCTATAGTCATTAGTCACAAGTTGGCCACTAATTTTGAGTTGGAAAATTTGAAAATGGTTTACCCTACAAATTTGATTTTCACTTAAATGGATGATTTATTAAGATGATATAAAGTATGTGTTTTAATGGTGTTTTGTAAATCTAAACCAAATTTATTGTGACTTAACTATTATTGAGTATCATTTAGGGTTTTTTTTTCCAGAATAATAAAAAAGATACAAATTATTTACACTTTTAAAAAAAACCACTAAAACACAACAAAACTCATTACTTATTTTTGCTAGTTTGTGAATATTACCATTTTTTTACAATTCCCCTATTACTATTTATACATTTTTTTAATATTAAATTGAAATTAGTTATTGTTTAGAATTTGTATAATTTAAATTACAAACTGCATTTTCAATATGTAAATTATAAAGATCTTATATGACAAAATATAGAAAATCTCACAAGTCAAAGATGAACAAAATTTTCAGGCTATTTAATTAAAGCAATTGGCAATATAATTAAAGCAATATCCCTAATTTGATAAAAACTCTAAATAAATAATACTACAAATATATTTAACATAAAATTATATAAAAAGAAAAATCACCCAATGAAAAACGAGAGAAAAGAAAAAAAAAACGACAATTGGAGAAAAATCCTGAATTTCTATTGATCTACAATTTGTATATCTTACTAAATGGTTTAAAGAGAAAATTAAAAGGTTTCAAGTGATTTTACAAAGATTTGTCACAAAACCAACTTACTAAACCTATAATTAATTACCCAATTGCAATAACTAAAACATATATATGTATATTATAGCAAAAAATTCATAATATCAATTATATGTGTTGAAGTTGGAGGCTAGTTTCCTTGTGTTTCCCTGCCCTAACATGTGAAGAGTATTTTGTTTTTTATTCAAAGAATTGACCAAGAAAATTTCCTAGTTTTCGCCATTTTCTTAATTAATTAATTAATTTCATGGTAATATATATTTTGGTGTGTTCGTAGCCTTAAATATTCATCTTCCTTGAAATATAGTAAGGAGGTGGAGGAATAACAATGAACCCTACACCGCGCATCGTCGGACATATTTTGAAACAAAGTATGTAAATTTCTAACTGCAACCAACCATTTTTCTTTGATCTCTTTCTCCTCTCTGTGGGCATGCGGTTCAGCTCGGTTAACCTTTAACCAAAACTGAACCATGAACTCCTCCATCTCGTCCTCGTTGTTGTTGTTATTGTTACTATTTTTTAAAAGTCTTTCCTTTTGAAACCAATCCAGTGGATTATTTGGTTTCAACAGGGCTTAGTTCGAACTTAAATCCATTATTGCTTTGTTTTTTTAAGCTCAATCTACAACATGATATTAATTTTACGAGGAAAAGAAAACTGGGAAAATTGTTAGAAATACTTTCATTTCATCTTGTTTTCAATTTCAAAACTACTATGTTCTTGAAAAAAAACCCTTTTTAAAATATATTAATTTTTTCAAAAAAAGAATTGTTCCTTATGATCAATATATAGCCAATTTTATAACTTTTTCAAAAATTTAAACGTGAATGTATCAAATTTTATATATATATTTTTTAAATGGTTCCAATGTATATATATCAAATCTATTAATTTTTTTTAGAAAATTAAACGTGAGTTTATCAGTTTTGTTTTTTTAAATTTTTTGTTCCCTATATATATATATATATATATTTGTTGCCTGCATATATATATATACATATATCAATTTTTTTTAAAAGTTGGTTAATATACCAAAATCTATATAAAAAAAAAAGTTTAAAAAAATTTAAAGAGGAGTGGTCATAAATAGAAAAAAAAATCGAACCTACTTACAAAATATAGTTTTTTTTAAAAAAAAACAACTCAAATGAACTACATAAAAATTGATGATTTTATAGTTGTAAATAGTTTCAATTTTTTTTTTTCTGAAAATGTCCCAAAATTAAACGTGAATATATCAAATTTGTTTTTAAATTTTTTTAGTTTCCTGTATATATTTTTTTTTTAAAAATTAAATGTGAATATGTCAAAATCTATTAAAAAAATTAAATACGAACTTAGGTGGTATACAATATAGATCTATATTTCTATGGATGGTTTATAAAATCAAACCAAAATTTGAAAATTGTTAAAAAGTTATTTTGTTTTTTAAATTTGACTAAAAGAATTTAATCATTTTACCTAAGAAAGATACAAATGAGAAAATAATAATTTTTAAAAATAAAATGGTTATCCTGCGTTAAGAATTAATTTAGCCTTTTCTATGTTATCGGTGGTTTTTTCTTTCTCGATGAAATATCGGGAAGTACTAAGATTAATTAGATTTTATGATTTTCTCAAATAGTATATATATTTCCAAAATTTATATCAAATCTTATATGATGATGAAACGTAAAAGTGGTCTATATATAAAAAATGTTTGAATTGATCTATTTTAGTGATAAACTATCAAAATATATAGTCTTTATCTATGATAAAATCCTATTACATATGAGAGATGATATGAATTTTTATTAATTAGGGGAAAGAAAAGAAAATCTTGAAAAAAGGATTAATCTGTATCGAACTGCACTTGAGGGTAATTGGGATAATGCTTTATGTATTTTGGACCATAATCCATCATTGTCAAGTGCTTCAATAACGAGAGACAAGGAGACAGCTCTTCATATTGCTGCTGGAGCCAAGCACACTCATTTTGTGGAAGAGCTTCTAAAAAAAATGAGCAAAGAGGAAGTTGGTAAGAAAAATAGACATGGAAATACTGCCTTGTGCTTTGCTGCTGCTTCTGGAGTAGTAAGAATTGATGAGCTGATGGTGGAGAAGGACAAGGATCTTCCACTTATTCGTGGCTTTGGGAATGTTACTCCTCTTTTCATGGCAGTTTCTTACAAATGTAAACCCATGGCTTTGTATCTCTTGTCTGTCACTAAACTCACTGAGGTAACCTCCCAAGAAAAGATCGAGCTTCTTATTGCCACCATACATAGTGATTTTTTTGGTAAATATGATCAACTTCTTCATGCATTATCATACATATATACACACAAAAAACCAATCACATCACACATGTGGTTAATTATCAAAATTGATGAGATATTAACAGATTTATTTTTAACTTGTTTTCTTTACAGATATAAGTATAGAAATCTTGGAACATGACACAACTTTGGCTACTAAGAATGACACAAAAAATAACAACGAGACAGCATTGCATGTCATGGCTAGAAAACCATCAGCAATCGATAGGGGAAATCAGCTAAACTTTTGGAAAAACTGCATCAATTGTTAGTTTATACGTTTATCCTTTTAAATTCTTCATTTTGTCAATTAATGGCATATAGAACCTTTATTTTGCTTCATCTTTGATTGCACAGCAGTAAAAAAAATCTCCGATAATGAAGAAGAAGAGATGAAGACATTAGCCCGTGAGTTAGTTGAATCATTATGGAAACATGTTGTATATGAGTTGCCACAAAAACAAATGCTGAGCTTCATAAGGCATCCTTCACGATTGCTTCATGATGCTGCCAGTGTAGGAAATGTTGAGTTTTTGGTTTTGCTCATTCGTAGATATCCAGATATTGTATGGGAAGAAGATGATGATGGTAAAAGTATATTTCACGTAGCGGTTGAGAATCGACTCGAGGATGTGTTCAATCTAATATATGAGATTGGTTGCCTTAAGGACTTTTCTGCAAAATATAGAACAACTGTCAGAGGAAAATATAACATTCTACATTTGGCTGCAAAACTAGCTGCTCCTATCCACCTTAATAAGGTCTCGGGAGCAGCCCTTCAAATGCAACGTGAATTACTTTGGTATAAGGTAACATAATTACCAATTCATACACTTCAAACTATTTACATGAGTACTATTGTCAGCGTTTGTGTCAGCTTCAACTTAAACTTTTGAGACGGTTAATTTAGTAAAAATTTTTGTTTTCTTATCCGCATTCAAATTGAATAATGAAGGAAGTGGAAAAGATAGTTCTGCCATCCCAACTAGAGGCCAAATGTGATGATCCTCTTAAGTTGACACCACGAGAGTTATTCACTATAGAGCATAAAGATCTCCGTAAAGATGGCGAAGCATGGATGAGAAACACAGCAAACTCTTGCATGCTTGTTTCAACTTTAATTGCCACAGTCATATTTGCAGCAGCCTTCACAATTCCTGGTGGTGATGATATTAAAGGCACTCCTATATTTCGAAGGAAGTTTTGGTTCACTATATTTGTTATATCAGATGCAATTGGTTTGATCTCTTCATCATCCTCTATTTTGGTGTTTTTGTCAATCCTAACTTCACGGTACGCCGAATACGATTTCTTGCACTCCTTGCCCTCTCGATTGCTTATTGGATTTACATCGTTGTTTGTCTCCATTGTGTGCATGGTGGTGGCGTTTAGTGCAACCTTCTTCATTCACTACCACAATAATGCAAATATATGGGTTCCTACAATAGTGGCCACAATGACGATTGTTCCAGTTTGCTGCTTTTGCATGCTTCAGTTTAAACTATGGATGGATATATATTATAACACCTATTTGTCTAAATTTCTTTTTAGGTCTCGTCAACCTAAATTGTCCTCATCATCTCCCACTACTGTTTTTTTCTCATCTACGACCATTACTAGCTCTTCCACTTTACCCTTGGTCGAGGCTATTGATAATGAGTCGTCAGAACGTACAGATATTGAGCATTCCCACTTTACCCCTCGCTGAGTGCATAGCATGCTACAATGTTATCATCTACTCAACCTTCAACACAGATAGATAGTGATATAGACTATCATTAATAACTTAAGTATTCTTTATTATTATTACCACTTATAGTTAGTGATAATCTTCTAATTTTCATGTGTAAAGTGATAAAAAGTAATATATCCTTCTATCATTAGTAGTAAGAGTGATAGTTTCTACAATTATCTGTTAGTTCTCCATAATTATCTATAGGTGATAAAAAGTTGTGTGTTTCTATTATAATTAATAATCAATGATAGTCTTTGAACATTGTCTATTCAAATATGCTTGAAAAATGTACTTCTTGTCAACTTTTTTTCTTTTTAAATGGATAACTTCAACAAACCAAATCTTCTATTGATAGAAGATAGTCATTGATAACTATGATGTTGGATTATATGAATAATTTGTTAAAAGGTACCATTGATGTTGGATTATATCAATAATGTAAATAACACATTATCAAACTATTAGGTTGGATTCAATTTCTTCCCACTTTTCAAGCTTATATATTTGTTTTTGTTTCTCTTCTCAATTTGATTCTCTTCGTCATTATCATCATCAACTTACTCATTTTACAAATACATATAATTAGTAATTTAATTAATATTATTATTTTATGGTTAAATAATTAAATATATTTTCAATGACTTTGAAGGAATTTTCATAATTAACTTTACAAATTCAATATAAAAATAAACTATTTCCATAACACCATCAGTAACATTTTCATTGATATCCAACAATCTTATTAAATACATCTACAAAACTTTAAACCCAAACCACTCTAAGAAGTTGATTAGATATTAAAATTGATTTTTATTAGTGACGAAATCCATTGGTGTGAGTGAAATTTACAACTACCTAACTTCCTATTTCTAATTTTTTAAAAGTGTTACTTAATGTAATTACTCTATGACTATCAATTGTGCATGTAAAATTGAAATTTTCACAAGTGTTGATATTTTAAGGGTAAAATAAACTTTTGATTCTTCAAATTTCTACTAGTTGGACAGTTTTAGTCTCCAAATTTCTTTATTAAATTCATTTGGTTGAAAATGATAGATATTTAAGAAGATTTTAGAAAGAACAAATATATATGTTTTTATCTTGCTATTGTCCATCTCCTCTCCTCTTGAAGCAATTCGTCTCTTTCGTGAACGAAGGTAAGATTTTTGAGAATATCAACAACTACAACTTCAAACAATCTCTCAGTTGTGCCTACTCACAAAATATAGAAGAGAGTAAGAGAAAATTATTGAACGAGAAAACCTTGGTTTTTTATTATATACTAGTTCTTAACACGTGTGAAATTTATGTTTCATTTATGTTTTATTTTCTGCTTGATTTTTTTCACTTAATAACTTTTTTTTTTTCATTTTCAATTGATTAATTTTCCTTTAAATTGTTGTTTAAGATTAAACTTATAAATAATTCTTAAAATGTAATGCTATAAATGATTGCTAGACAATTCTACTTTGCAAAAGTTTGAAAAAAAAATTAACTATAATATATTGATTTACAATACTAAATTCTATAAACTTTTAGAGAGTTGATGAATCAATAAAAAAAACATACATTAAGAGAATGTGGAAAATCCAAAGTTTTCTTGTTATATACATATATATAGATATTCGTAAAGATATCAATCGAGGAGATAATTCATCTAGAAAACCATAAAAAAAAAAATAGAAAGGAAATAAACAACCAAACATGTAATGAAACTGAGATATTTTTTCAAAGGTGGGTTGGATAAGCCTGATTGGTCGGGTTACCATCTTTTTTAACACAAGAAATCCTTCTTATTTAAAATGCTATCCAAATTGTGTGCAAATTGGATGTTGAAGAGGGGTTTTTATAGCTATTCATATTTAAGAATTTCTAAATGTTCATTCATTGTATTTTGTGTATGAATTAATAATTAAATGTATTATTAATTCTTCTCATTTAGAAGTTGGACTTTTTGATTTTCTTACCTATAAAATTGTTCATTAGTTACAATTAGGACAATTAATTGATAAGATAAATAAATTATTCATTATTTGCATTTTAGAAGTTGAAAAGACTTTCAATTTTTCTTGAGCTATTATAAGTTGGAAAGACTCTAGGTTTTCTTAAGTCATTAGTTATTCATAAATTACAATTAGCCTAATTAATTCATAAAATCATCTTCAATTAGCATAATTAAAATATGAGAGGAAAATGACAACATTGCCATCTACCTAATTACATAAGCTACTTCTAAAGGAATGTCAAAAATGGAAAAAAAAAATTCTCCTCATCCAAGCTTTTATATATACTATAAATATATTGAATTGGTATCCAAATTTATAACAAAAGGTGGAGAGGAAAAACCTCGTTCTAAACTCAACCACACTGAATTACCTTCATTATAACTAATAAATTCTAGAAGCCTTTAATGGACTTTATAATAATGAGCCATAAATGACAAGAATAGAAGTAGAACTAATGGGGTGTAGCACCTACTTGCCAATTTTTACTCAAATGATTAGGAATTCATTTCGTCAAAATTTGTTCTCTCTTTGGGTAAGCATTGAAAGCATGACCCAGATGTTTTATCTTCAGTATATCAATTATGATGCACTTCCCTAACGCATGGGTAGAAAAATGGTGAAGACATAATCTTTCAACACTTGATCATCTTATCTATGGAAACTTTTAGAATTATTGTAGCTTACTTTTGGACTAAAAGTGCCTATTTATAAAGGCTCTCAGTCATCAAATAAAATAGTAAATAGCTTACTTAATCACATGGTATATACGTCCAAGGAATTTGAATATTTACAACTTTGGCCATCACCTTTTCATATTCTCTTACCTTCTCTTTCGTTTCCCCCTCCCAACTCAGAAATTCAATTTTCTTACTCAAGAACAAGCTTCAGTGCTCTACTCACCTTCTCTCTCTCTCAGTCATTCTCTCCACTTTTGTTTCTCTCTCAGCTTTTGTATTATTCAAATCTTCTTAAAGCTTCTTGTTTAGTGAAGTTTGCAGCAGGTTCAAGGATACAACAATGGCTTCCATTTCTCTCACTACCTCTCTCTTCTGTCTCATTTTCACTGCCATTTTCCCCAACTTTACCTTTGCAGGCGACCCATATGTTTTTTATGACTTTCGAATCTCTTACATCACTGCTTCTCCTCTCGGCATTCCTCAACAGGTCTGTTTTCTTTTTTTTCACTTTGTTTTTGTTTCAGGCTGTGTACCACGCTAGTTTCTGATTGGAACTGAGGATTTGTGGGTTGCTGTTTGTTTCTGCTTTCGATTTCGGTTCCCTTTGTTTGGTTATGTATTGGTGGTTACTTTCGTCCCAGATTTTGGTTTGGTGTTGTTGATTTTTCACGTGGATTTGGAATTTCCTGAGTTGTTGACTTGTGGATGTATTTATCATTTTTTGGACTTGGGGGTTCCTTTTCAGTGATCTTCAAGATTGATGCCATCTCTAAAGTGATGGTTTGGGTGAACTTGTGTTTAAAGATTTCTAAGTGAATCTTGAGCTGATTTCAGAATCTTTGTTTTAGGACTGTTGTTTGATTAATTAACAGAGAATAATGCTGGAGAAAACGGATACACGTTTCTCACCGTGATTTTAATTTTATTCTTTCTGTGCCTCATTGATTTTCCTTTTATGGTAGTTTTAAGACACTCTCTTTGTTCTTTAGGTTGATTTTCCTCTTCTGTTAATTTTTTCTATTTTATTTTATTTGAAAGGTTGCATCTTACTGTCTATGCTGGTGTTTTTTAATTGAATTCTTCTCTGATTCGATTGAGTTTTCCTCTACTTATAACTTTATATTGGCACTTTTCACCACATTTTCACTTTGTTAGAGTTTTCAAGTTTTGTAGATGTGAAATTGTTAGTGCATATATGATTTTGCGTGACTTAACCGAGTTTATTAATAAATTCTTATTGTAGGTCATAGCAGTTAATGGAAACTTTCCTGGTCCCTTCATCAATGCCACAACGAATAACAATGTGGCGGTTAATGTTTGGAACGATTTGGATGAAGATCTTCTTCTGACTTGGTGGGTTGCTTTTGGAAACTCCATACTTTTTTACGCGTGTGCATCTTGCCCATGGCAATGAATTTTGTGTTTAAGCATGCTTTCTATGTGATTGGAGATGGTTCGTTTTGACAGGCCTGGAATTCAAATGCGACGTAATTCGTGGCAGGATGGTCTTCTTGGCAACAACTGTCCTATTCCTCCAAAGTGGAATTGGACTTATCAGTTTCAAGTGAAGGATCAAATTGGGAGCTTTTTCTATTTTCCATCTTTGAACTTTCAGAGGGCATCTGGTGGTTTTGGTCCTTTTATTCTCAATAACAGGGAAGTAATCCCAATTCCTTTTCCACAACCAGATGGGGACATTATAATGCTCATTGGTGATTGGTACACTCAGAATCATAAGGTCAGTCTTGAGAAGAATTTTTATGTTATGATGTGAATGAAAGTAAAATAACTAGCAGTTCAATTCTGTTCCCTCTCAGGCACTAAGGGCTACACTTGATGCCGGAAAGGACCTTGGAATACCTGATGGAGTTCTTATCAATGGAAAGGGACCTTATCAGTACAACTCAACTCTTGTTCGTTCAGGGATTAAGTACGAATCTGTTCCAGTAGACCCTGGTAATGTTTTATATAAGCTATCAAATTGTTGTAGTTCTGATGATTCTACTCCCTTTTTCAGATTTTTTTTCCCATCTCACATTGATATAGAATTTTGACTACATATCATTTTCATAAATCACCTTAGATAGGGCTCTCTATGAGATTATTTATCACATTATAATATGCACAAAAGAAGACATGACTCACGAGGAACTTTATGCTATTAAGATATGTTAAAACAAGTGGCCTTGTTCTTTTGCACATGTAGCAGTGAGCTTATATTGGAAGCACTGCAGGCTTTTGCTGCACGTGTGTTCTCCAGAATATTAGTTTTCGACTATAACGATATTGATTGTTGACATTATGTGGTGCAGGTAAAACTTATCGGTTTCGTGTGCATCATGTTGGCATTTCAACTAGTTTGAACTTTAGAATCCAGAATCATAATCTGCTTCTCGTAGAAACTGAGGGACATTACACAGTTCAACAGAATTTCACAGATTTTGATATTCATGTTGGGCAGTCTTATTCGTTCTTGGTTACCATGGATCAGAATGCTAGCTCTGATTATTACATTGTTGCAAGTGCTAGGTTTGTGAATGGATCTACTTGGGAAAGGGTTACGGGAGTTGCCATCTTGCACTATTCTAATTCGAAAGGACCAGCAACAGGTCCTCTTCCTGACCCACCTAATGATACGTATGACAAAGATAGATCCATGAACCAGGCGAGGAGTGTAAGGTATGTTCTTAACTTGCTTCAAATTTTTAGTTCTTATAGATCAGCTACTGATGACATTAAAAGCTTTGCTAGAGGGTTGGTTACTTTTACATTGATGAACATTCAAATTTTTATGTTCTTAACTCGTTATACAATGCTGATTACTTTTACAATGAGCATTGCAAGAAATGTTTTGAGGTTGGACGAAAGAACTTGGTTTACCAACTATTTTGGTTTTAACTATTCTATGGTATGTAGCAATCTTGCACTTTTTGTGCAATGTCAAATTCCACTATTTGCAAGTTTATCTTACATGGACATGTTTTCTTCTTTACGGTGTTATTTCTACATCTATCAAAGTCCAACTTTTTAGTGCTGTTGTTGCCCAGATTGCTTTCCCTTGGGCCTTTTTACTAGAAGCCTTCTTCTTAGTTATTATTTATCACTTCAACATGTTTCTGTTCTGGCTATGAATGTGTAACAAGTTACCGAATTGGCTTTGGTAGGCAAAATGTAACTGCGAGTGGAGCTCGTCCTAATCCTCAGGGATCGTTTCACTATGGTCAAATTACTGTAACACAAACATATCTATTGGAGAGTGCACCATTGGTAACAATAAACGGGTCACCTAGAGCTACCCTTAATGGTATCTCATTTGTTAATCCCGATACACCCATCAGGCTTGCTGACCAGAATAATGTGAAAGGAGCTTACAAGCTTGATTTTCCTGATAGGCCATTTAACCGGAGACCACATACTGATAGATCAGTTCTTAATGCTACATACAAAGGATTTATTGAGGTTGTATTTCAGAACAATGATACAACAATGCAGAGTTTTCATGTGAATGGTTATTCCTTCTTTGTAGCAGGGTGAATCCATTTCCATTAATGTTTTGGACTTTCAACCTACAGTTAGTTATCATTCTTTTATTGAAACGTTTTTGAAATCTAAAAGATGCTTCTTCTCAGGATGGGCTATGGTGATTGGTCAGAGGACAAAAGAGGTTCCTACAATAAGTGGGATGCAATCAGCCGCTGTACAACACAGGTTGGTTTCGGTTTTTTCTTCTCTTCTACTATTAGGTTGGATCACTGAAAGCTCATTGTTTTTTCCCCCTTATACACAAAAGGTTCACTGTTATTTTAATTTATAGAATGTTCTACATGCTTAAAATGTGAGAAGTGAAGTAATTTAATAACTTACCCTTTAAAAATAAAAGTAAAATATTTTAAAAATAAATGAAATATAACTATATAGAAGCATGGATTTAGATATATTTTTAATATTGTATCATTTCATAATTTTGTTCTTATACCATTTTAGACTTTTAGTCTTTGTACTGTTAAATGGTTAAATTCTTTCCTGTAATTTGAAATTTTTTACCAATACTCTTTTCTTTACATATCAATCTCTTTTGACACAAGCATCTAAGTTGCATCACGCCATTTCATTAAAATGACTCAGTTTAAGTGCATGGATCAATGTATGAATGTATCATGTGTGGCAAGGTATAAAAATTAAATATGCAATTTAACCAAATGTTAACCATGCTTGCTACGCCATGTCTTAGAAGTCTTCTTTAGTTGTCTAGTCAACCTAGACGACTATTGAATATTGCCATGCCATGTAGTAGTGTTGATTTTGTTTCTTACAATTCTTCTCTTGTATTATTCGTGTCGTACTTTTAGGTTTATCCGGGGTCTTGGACTGCAATTCTCATTTCGCTCGATAATGTTGGAACATGGAATATAAGAGCAGAAAATCTCGATAGATGGTATTTGGGCCAAGAAACATACATGAAAATTATCAATCCTGAGGAGAATGGGGAAACTGAAATGGCTCCCCCTTCAAATGTTTTATATTGTGGTGCCCTACGGAGCCTACAGACGTAAGCAGCTTCAAAATTTGTTATAAACCCCTCCCCCAAAACCTCCCTCAATGTCATTTTGATTCTCAGTTCATTTGTTTTCCTGTCAGGCAAAATCGACATAGTTCAGGAGCACGAACTTTCACAGGGACGTGGAGATTTGGCAACATTTTACTCATGGCATTACTAGGTTTCATTCTCATTTTTTATTGAATTAGAGTTCTGATATGATTTTGTAGTAGGCTTCGCTCTAAATGTGTGGGGTGAGATGATATTATTGAAATTGTTTGACATGTAGACGTATGTACAAATAGATTTTTTTTGTATCTTACGTTCGTGTAGTAAAGACTTTATTTGATCTTTAATGTCAGTAATTTTTCACTTTTTCACGTTTTCACATGTCCGAGATTAAGATTAGCACTGAGTTATGTGAAATTGATCATTCTTTATTCAACTTGCAATGCTAAAAGTAAGTCATTTGGCCAACTTTTTTATAATACCAGATATGGTCGCAATGTAATTTTTACCACATGGAAGATATAATCTTTGATGATATTTGCAGTAGGATTGTAGAATATTGAACTGTTGGTTCAAGATTTATGATTGGACCCAATGAAAAGGTAAGTATTGAAAATGCTAAACCAAATGCTTTCTTTGTTTTCTTCTTTATTGACCCAATGAAAAGGTAAATATTGAACTAGAGTTTGTTTTGATGTTATTTCCCACTAAATATGCTCTCCAAGTCTCTTTTATAATTTATTTTTTCTTGTTGGACAAAAGGATCTTTTTATTGTTAGAATTATTGATACTCCAAGTTTCTTTTGAACTCGACAACGTAAGAGAGTTGAGGTTTAGATTATTTTTACTCATTGAATTATGTACAGTTTGGCAAACACTTTAGTTAGAATAATCTATTTGGTTAGGATACATTTTTAGGTTTGTAATTCTATTTTTTTAAACTCCAGCCCTAGGATTTGACATGATTGTCTATTCATCGTGGTCACATAATGTCTAAGAAAATATTTAGGATGTATTGATATATTTTAGTACTACAATCTAAAAATAATAGATTATAGATCAAATAAGCTTTTACAAGACACAATGCACAATTTATGAAGCACATGTAGATGATACAAAGAAAATCTTGAAATTTTGGAATCAGTTTGACTGATGTTTGCATGAAAACTGTGAAATGGATTGCAATAGTAAAACGCCTGATCAGGCAAGGAGAAAGTTCATATTATGTAATCAACCAATAATAATTAAAAAATGAGAATCGTTAACCGTTCTTGATGATTAAGTTTTAGAAGATTCTTCATTTAGCCATTGGTAATGGCAAGATATTTAAGAAATAAAAGTCGATTTATTCATGTTTTGATGTTCAAGTTTGTAAGTTTTACAACAGAATTTTCAACTATTGTGGGATAACTTCTTGATATGATTTGGTGACTCTCTTCAATTTTTACACCATTTCTCAATCGGAAGAGTTTAGGTACACTCACGATTATTTGATAAATCATAGAAGGTTGCGTCTATGCAAGAGATTTGGTGAAAACATTGACTAGTTGTTGATGAAATGATACGTATCAAACTAGTAAAAATTCAAGGGTCATTTTCTTGCCTACAAAGTGATAGTCCAATTCTACGTGCTTGGCATCATTACCTTGCAAAGTATAGTCATACAACGATATCTCTATAAGAGGTGTGCAAGTTTACCCGATCCAACATGTGATAAGTAGTTTGTCATATTTTTTAAGCTTATAATTGAATGTATAATCCAAAGATATTTTTTAAAATTTTATATATTTAATTTCTAAAGTAATTAGTAAACTAAAAAGAAAAAGAGAATTTAGTAAAAATCAAAGTTATACTAAACAAAAACCAAAAAAGAAGAAGTAATTGAAATAAGAAAAGAAAAGAGAAAGAAAACCCTAGCTTCCTCCACTACTTAAACCCCTCCTCTTTTCCAACCGATTCCTCTGCTCTTCTCTCTGTTTCGCCGCGCTGCTCACTCACTCTTTTCTTTCTCGTTTACTAAAATGAGACCTCCTCGAGGTGCAAGAAACATCCACCTCTTTTGCTTCTTATGTTTTCAATTATTTTGTATATGGCTTTTCAGCAAAACCCATCTTCCTAAGCGTGCAGAATAATGTTCATTTGTTTGTGTTTGCTTCTCAATCTGCTTCTATACACTTCGAATATCTTTTTCACTTCATATCTTTATGTGGGTCAATAGTTTTGAATAAGTTAGGATATTTGCAGGCCGTGGTGGTGGTGGTGGTGGATTTAGGGGCAGGGGTGATGGAGGAAGGGGTAGAGGCAGAGGCGGTGGCGGTGGAGGCAGAGGTGGTGGTGGTGGAGGAAGAGGTATGAGCCGCGGTGGTGGTCGCGAAGGAGGAAGAGGCCGTGGTGGAGGAAGAGGAGGTGGTATGAAAGGTGGGAGCAAAGTTATCGTTGAACCCCATAGACATGAAGGGATCTTCATAG
This sequence comes from Cucumis hystrix, assembly GCA_025688845.1. Classification (NCBI taxonomy): domain Eukaryota; kingdom Viridiplantae; phylum Streptophyta; class Magnoliopsida; order Cucurbitales; family Cucurbitaceae; genus Cucumis; species Cucumis hystrix. The sequence goes on along the minus strand of CM046891.1, from coordinate 11,870,606 downwards.
CCAAGGGTAAAGAAGATGCTCTTGTCACCAAGAATATGGTCTCTGGTGAATCTGTCTATAACGAGAAGAGAATATCCGTACAGGTGATTTGTTTCTAACTCTTAATCTGCCTTTGACGTGTTTGTTTGTTTGTTTATTTCTATCCTACTCTTACACGGTCTGAGGCAAGCCATACTTTTTTTTGAAAATTCGGAGATAAGTCTTTGATGTATTCTAGTTGGCAACAATGATTTCAAATTGTTTTGGGTGTTTCTGTAACATCTAGTTAGTGCTTGTAAATTCTTTTGACTCTTTGTTGAAGGGAATCATTAACGAATAGTTTATTGTTATAACCTAAATTTATATAATTTTGGGAAGTTTGCAGCTCCATACTTTACTCAATGCTTATATATACCGTTATTTCAGAATGAAGATGGAACAAAAGTTGAATACAGAGTTTGGAATCCATTCAGGTCGAAATTGGCAGCCGCTGTTCTTGGAGGTGTTGATGACATATGGATTGTATGTGCCTCTTACCCCCAAATTTGATGTTCTCATCTCTCGTCTGCTCGTTTTAAATTGTACTTGTTTTTAATTATTATTATTATGTTTGAACTGTAGAAACCTGGTGCTCGAGTGTTATATCTTGGTGCTGCTTCTGGGACTACTGTATCTCATGTCTCTGATGTTGTTGGCCCTGTAAGTAGTTAGTTATAGAGAGTATGTAGTAGTATTTTATAAAGTGATTGTGCGCTTAACTGTTGCTTTGGTTTGCAGACTGGTATTGTGTATGCCGTGGAATTCTCTCATAGAAGTGGCAGAGATTTGGTCAACATGGCAAAGAAGCGGACTAATGTTATACCCATCATTGAAGATGCCAGACACCCAGCCAAGTACCGGATGTTGGTTGGCATGGTGGACGTAATATTTTCTGATGTAGCTCAGCCAGATCAGGTTCATCCTTTTGCTTCTTCTGGATGGTTTTATTATTTTTGTATGTTAGAAGCACCACATTTGTTGAAACTGATGGCATGGCTCTATGATTTTTTTTTTTTTGATAAGTATGAACTTACCATTATTTTTCCTTTTACCTGATTAATCTTTTTGGAAGTGGTAGGTGCGATGCAATTCGCTTTTAGGCTACTGTTTTCAGCTCTGTTTTTTTTTTGTCATTGGATTTGTTGCTTCTGTAATTTTCTTATTTGTATTCTGTTTTAAAAAAATATTATGTATTTTGGGTTTTTTTAATTCCTTTGGCTTCAAAACTTCAAATTATTAAGCATATGACGAATTACTCGGATTCCCCTTCAAGACTTCTTGAATGATGCAACTTCCGAGTGTCCGATGCTTCAGGAAAGCTCACTTCTATATTTTCTTCATTGATTATTTCTGAAATTATTTTCCTCATACTTCTGACCGTGTTTTCCTTTCCCAATCTTGTTTTTCATTGTTTTATAATGTATTCCAAATAGATGGTATCAAACCAATCAAGATTCTTGTTTATGTTATAGACTCCTTACCTAGTTACCCCTTCTGATCGGATTGGAGTTCTTAAATTTCATTCTTCCTATTACTTTCATTGAAGTTCTATTTTTTTTTTGTTATTCGTATTATTTTTTCATTGCCATTTCATTGTTGGTTGGATTGGAAACATCTGTTTTTTAGCCAGTAATCTTTTCCCCATATATTGTTCTCTCAGCATTTATAGCAATTGATTCTGAATTTATCTCCAATACTAGTCATAATACCATTCTCACCTGTACATTAGGACATTTTCATACACACATGTGGCGTCGTATACCTCTTTTACATACCTATTTATTTATTCTCTAACCAATTGCAGTTATCATCAATACTATCACTTAGTAATTTGATCATTCATATTTTTGGTTATCCTGCAAGTATTATTCAAATGGGCATTATGCTATTTATCTGCCCACGTATTTACATTTTAGGCTCTTTCTATTTGCTAAGCATGTGATGAATTACTCGGATTCCCCTTCAAGACATTTAGAGTGATGCACAACCCGAGTATCGGATGCAAACAAGTACATCTTGTTTTGATATAACCCTTCATTGGTTACCAAAGTTGGATTTTGGCTGGGCAAATTATTTTTTACTTGAACTCTCTAGTGTTTTCTTATGCTTTTAAGCCTCCCTTCAATGCAGGCAAGAATTTTGGCTCTTAATGCTTCATATTTTCTAAAAGCCGGCGGTCATTTTGTTATATCAATCAAGGTGAGTCACAGTTGACTTTTTCATAAAAGTGAAAGATGGTATAATAACCCGTACATCCAAAGATGATATGTTTTATATTTAACTTTTGTAGGCCAACTGCATAGACTCTACCGTTCCAGCGGAGGCAGTGTTTGCAAGTGAGGTGAATAAGTTAAAAGCAGATCAATTCAAACCAACTGAGCAAGTAACTCTTGAACCATTCGAGCGAGACCATGCCTGTGTTGTCGGTATTTATCGGGCGCCAAAGAAACAGAAGACTGCTGCCTAAGTTTACAGAATAAGATTTGGATAAGTTGGTTTGGTATCCATCGACTAGTAGTTTATGGTTGTCTCTTATATAGGTTGTAGGCTAGACCATGTTGAAGATCATTATCCAGAGAAAGTTTTGTTTAAATTTCATTCTTGTGGAGACTGATGATAATCGGATAACGGGGATATCTGCTCTTTATTTTGCTTTGTTATATTCTAGATATGATAATTTGGATGCTGGCATTTTACTCGGAACTTACACCATATGGGTTGTACTTGATAAATTATTATTGTTTTTTTTTTTTTTTGAGTATTTGTTTTTAGATTTTGGTTCAGAATTCAAATGCTTGGTAATTACAAATTTGCCAAAAAATATGAACTTTTTTAGAAAAAAGAAAAGAAGACCAAATGGACTAATTGCAAATTTGCCTTTTCTTTTCTTTACAACAACTTTGCTAGAAATGAGTTTTTTGTTGGAAAGTATAACTATAGGGTTGTTTTTCAAAGGTAGTAAATGAGCAAAAACGTTTATAAATATTGCAAGGCTATCTTTTATAGTGATATTATAGCCAATAATAATAATAATTATAATTTAGTGTGTGAATATTTATTGTAATTATAGTAAAATCTATAAATGATAGCAGATAGGTTGAGATTACATTTTAGATGTGATTAAAGCATCTCCATTTTTATAGCTCATTGCGGAAGTGCACCCATGTCCAATCTTTATTTAGAAATATTATATACATCAAAATCCACATAAATCAACTAATATGTTAGAAGGGTCTATAAATAAATAACCCTAAATAATAAAAGGAAAAATGAAAAATGAGATTGGATTGGGCTCAAAACGAGAGAGCCCAATAATTGAAAGAAGAAGAAGCAAAATTGTTCCCTCGTGTGATCCGTTTTCATAGTTTTACACATTTTGATTTGAGTTTGAGTGTTCCTTCCAAAACAACAATGCCAGTCCTCTCCATTTCCCCATTCTTCCTTCTCATTCTTCTCTTCTCCTTCTTTCTCACACATCTCCCCAACCCCAATGCCACCGCCGACTTCCTGAAGCTTCCCCTTCTTCACAAACCCCCTTTCTCCTCCCCTTCCCAATCCCTCTCCTCCGACACCCACCGCCTCTCCCTACTCTTCTCTCGCCCCAACCCCACTCTTAAATCCCCTCTCATCTCCGGCGCTTCCACCGGCTCCGGCCAATACTTCGTCGACATCCGCCTCGGTACCCCTCCCCAAAGTCTCCTTCTCGTCGCCGATACCGGCAGCGACCTCGTCTGGGTCAAATGCTCCGCCTGCCGCAACTGCTCTCACCACCCTCCTTCCTCCGCCTTCCTCCCCCGCCATTCCTCCTCCTTCTCCCCTTTCCACTGCTTCGACCCCCACTGCCGTCTCCTCCCCCACGCTCCTCACCATCTCTGTAACCACACGCGCCTCCACTCCCCTTGTCGCTTCCTCTACTCCTATGCCGATGGCTCCCTCTCCTCCGGCTTCTTCTCCAAAGAAACCACCACATTGAAGTCGCTCTCCGGGTCCGAAATCCATCTTAAAGGCCTCTCGTTCGGCTGCGGATTTCGGATCTCCGGTCCCAGCGTTTCGGGGGCTCAGTTCAATGGTGCACGTGGCGTCATGGGATTGGGTAGAGGCTCCATTTCCTTCTCTTCTCAACTCGGCCGCCGATTCGGCAACAAATTTTCTTACTGTCTTATGGATTACACTCTCTCTCCGCCGCCCACCAGCTTCTTAATGATCGGCGGCGGCCTCCACAGCCTCCCTCTCACCAATGCCACAAAAATCAGCTACACCCCTTTGCAGATTAACCCTCTTTCCCCCACATTCTACTACATTACCATCCACAGCATCACCATCGACGGCGTGAAATTACCCATCAACCCCGCCGTTTGGGAAATCGACGAACAGGGCAACGGCGGCACGGTGGTGGATTCAGGGACAACGCTAACCTACCTAACGAAGACAGCGTACGAGGAGGTGCTGAAGTCAGTAAGACGGCGAGTGAAACTACCAAATGCGGCGGAGTTGACACCGGGGTTCGATCTATGCGTGAACGCGTCGGGAGAGTCGCGGCTGCCGAGTCTGCCGCGACTGAGATTCCGACTGGGAGGTGGGGCGGTGTTTGCTCCGCCGCCGAGGAACTATTTTCTGGAAACGGAGGAGGGAGTGATGTGTTTGGCGATCCGAGCGGTGGCATCGGGAAATGGGTTTTCGGTGATCGGAAATCTGATGCAGCAAGGATTCTTGTTGGAGTTCGATAAGGAGGAATCGAGGCTGGGTTTTACAAGGCGGGGCTGTGGGCTTCCATGAACGAACATCATCAACTTTTGGAACTTTGTTTCCTTATTTTTGTTAACTCGACTCACTGAGTTTGGATCTCGCAATCAATTAATTTTGGATTTGGTAAAAATATTATTATTATTATTATTATTAAAAAAGAGGTTTTTAAATTTTTAATAACAATAAGTTTGTACTTTGGATTGGATTCTCTTTTGTATACTACAAAAAGTCATTGATTTTTGGACATTGTGTTTTATTTGTCTACTTCTCATTTGTATCACACCTTCCTTTTCTTTCCCCCCAACTTTACTTATATTTATATAGTTATGATTTTATTTCTGTCACACTTTTTCTCACAATTTCTGTTTCTTTTGGTTTAATAATAAGTTTTTATCAACAATCAATCCATTTCTATGCACTTCCTTCTCGTTTTATAAAACTAGCACAATTTTTAAAATTTTTTATTTTGTGTTTGAAAAGACAAAGAAATTATGATACTAAATCTACAAAGGACTGTTTGGAAAACTATAATGTAATTAGGATCTGGGAGTGTGTAATGCCTGAGTAATAAAAAACGAAACGGTAGTGAGATCATGGAGGATGAAACCAGTAAAAAAGAGGGTTGATTAAAATATGTCAGAGCAAAATGAGAGTTTTGTATTATAAATCAGATCTAAAGTGCTCAAACCAAACATAAGTTTTAGAGCATATTACATTATAAACTCATCTCGTTATAGGTCACCAAATACTCTCTAGAAGTGTTAAGTTTTATCACACACAAAGTTCAATTTTATGTCAAGTAGGTTTAATAATTTTTAAAAATGTTGAATATATAGATATCAATACACTTTGTTGAACTAAACAAGGTGGCTTGAATAATGGAATATTTTGGAAAGAATAGATCTGTCTTGATGCACATGTTCCTTACTGTTATTAGAAAAAAAAGTTCAATTTACATCTCTTCTCGAACTTTAATAAGTATATCAATTAAAAAAGGTTTCTTTAAACTTTAGTTCGAAAAGAAAAATAGGACTTCATGAAGATAGTTACATAAAACTAGATTATATTTTTAACACAATTATTATTGTAACATCCCATGTCTAGGATTTCCCTGCATCCCTGTGATCTGCAACATCATCATTGCTTGTCACATGTATCCTAAGATGATCACCTAATATAGAATTGTTTCAAGTTAAGCTTGAAAAGTGCATATTGTTGGTATAGGTAATGGTAACGCATATGCATCATAGGAAAATTGTTCAAAAGTAAGCAAACTTAACTTTGAAGTTCTCCGATATTGAGCCACCGAAAAGGAAGATGCATCTTGTTGGTATATATATAATAACTTTTAATTTTTTTAAGCCTTTCTTAAATTTACTTCCGTGTCTTTAGAATCTCTCTCATTCACACGTGATATCGATTCATTCATAAATTTCGCCTAAAACTCAGGACATTGCAACTATATTATGAAATAAGTCTTGTAAATATTATGTAACTAGTCATTCAACAATTTTCATTATTTTTAAACAATTTTCATTATTCAAGGATATCCTTATTATTCCAAAGACTTTTTCGAGTGTGATTCAGTATTATTGAGTCGTAGATGAAAAAAAAGGTAATGGGTGTGAGTATCATTGTAGATAGGAGAAAATATCTTATCAAATTATTCATTTTGAGAAAGCAGCTAAATGTTAAGAGAATTATTTTACTTTGCTTTTTCTCTCTTGTTTTTTTTGGGTTATATTTTCAACATGCACAATTTAAATCTAGACCACACAATCACATTATACAAATTAAAATATCTGTTTTCTTTTTGTATATATAAGTATGTATGTATAGATATATAAACGTTAGGATTTAGGAAAGAAATCTTGAAATACTATATAATTCAAATAAATCAATATTCAAATGGATAAACGTAAACCAATACTAGTTTTTGAAATGAACTATTTGTAGAAGTTTTGGTAAGCATTGGCCATTTACGTAGCAGAAAATTGTTAGTCTATATATAATAACAATTTCAGTGAGGACTCATTTTTTTATTCGACGTCTTATTTGAGAGACAAAAAAGAGATTTGAGATTCAAAATCGTATACTAAAAAAGAATAGCAAAATGAGTGACCACTTGTTTGATCTTTTTTGTTGTTTTATTGTTTTTCATCCTGGATTGTTTATGTTTTATTCCTAAGTGATTGAACTCCATTTCTTAGGGAGTAAAGTAACATAATAGCTTAATTTTTATGTTTGATATATTAAAAGACCTTTTTATATTGTTTCAACAATGAATATTAATTGTGTGTGTTTGCATTTTTAGTCTTCTAATCAAATATATATAAATTGTTATTTATTTATTTAAGTTTTAGGTCGAGAGAATCAAATTTAGATTACAGCAATGCATGCATGCATGATAGTTAGATAGGGTTTCCTTAGAAGTCATTAAAGAAGGATCACTAATGCATTTGTTATTAAAAGTTAGACAGATATGTTATAGGTTTTATAGTTATGGGCAAACTAAAAGAGTTAATATTAAGCTCCAGTAAGTCATATAAATAAATTTATTTCCTTTGACTTATGATTGTATGCATGACAAATTTGGACTGTGAAATAAATCCACAACATAGATCTAATTGATCGATATGAAGTTAAATCGGGTTGAATTGCTTAATTTCGTGAGAATAATATAATCCAAAATTCTTATATACAGATGAAGTATATTTGGATTATCGCGTTTGTTTTGATGAATATAAGATACTCCATATTGGAGATTCTCAAACACGCATGATACAATTTTCTTAGAAAGGACATTTCGAGTATTTTAGATGTTTCCCTAATATTTGTTTGAATTTCTATTTACTTTCTCTTTTTTTACCCTTTATAATTTAATTATCTTTGTACTGTCAACCATTTATATAATCCTTTTTTATATATTATATTGTGAACAACTAATGTAAGGGCATTAAGTGTAGATAATCATACCAAACAAACATAGTTATCTGAGAATATATTAAAATATCTGTAATTTTGAGCATCTAAAGATTCTAGTTTTTCTTATTCCCAAAAACAAACTACTCCCAAAAGTTGATTGATAACTAATCCTACATACTTGAGTTGATATTCCTATTGCAAATGAAGTTTTTTTTAGCATATATAGGGAATGCCCACATGTGTAGTGATTAAGAGGTTTGTGATTCGAATTCTCCCACCTCCTATTATACTAAAACAAAACAAATAAAGGACAAAGTGGTGTTGAAGTCGCAAGGAAGCTAAGTACTAATGCCGATCGATAAAGGAAATCAAATTGCCTTAGATGGTACGTAGAGTGTAAAATAGTTGGTCGAAGTCAAATTTCCTATACCAAATTGCCACCAAATTACCAATTATGATCCATTTGGTAAATGTTCAAACCAACTTCGACCATCGAGGAATGCAAACCAATTACCATTGGTCGGTTGGTTTTATTCTTTATTAATATTGTATGAGAAAATGTTGGTTTGATTTTTTTCAGTTTAATCATACTCATCCATACATAGAAGATTAAGTAAACAACAAATAAAAATAATGCAATAATCAGAGGTCATTCAACAACAAAAGAAAAAAGGGAAGATGTCCAATCAAATGATCACCATGATGACGTACGTCTATAAAACCCATACATTTAAACTATTATTGATTGAACCCCAAAGCTTAAGTTAATGGATGTGTGTAAAGATAAATTTAGTATTATATTATCTAACAATCACTCTCACTTGTGGAATTGTAACATATATGTAGAATTTCCAAACAAGTGAAAAGCAATAATCATTGAAGAGGAATTTAACAACATAAATCTAACATTATATCATATAACAAGCATCAACAAATTATCACAAACTTCTGGTTTGCTTGAAAATATGTGTAAAGGGATGTTTAGTTCCCAGCTGCACCTTAATCTCTGTCACAAGGAACAATTGAGTGTGATTGGCTTTTGCTTCAGAGTTCGACACATTGATGAATCAAATATGTTAATAAATAAAGCTGGAAAGTGAAACACATGCCAAGATTTCTTGACGGTCTCGACAAAGATATTGGGGACATGGTAGATCCTCACCTATACAACAACTCTTCCAACAATTATTTTATTTTACTTCATCATCATCATAATATGCAAAAATAAATAAATTATATCATGATACATAATTAATTTTTATATTTGCACTTTGGTAAATATAAGTGGTTTTCAAATATAGCAAAATGAACAAAAATATTTAAAAAGTATAGCAAAATGTCAAACTATTTATCAATAGTAGACATTGTTTGGTCCAAGGACTTTTGGAGGTAGGAATTTGTAAACTTTATTGTTTGATCCAAGAAGTTCATAGTCTTACTACTAAAAAAAACATCAAATTTATATATATTCTATCAACTTCTTACATTGGATCTTATAAAAGTTTGTAACACAACTCTTTATTATTCATTATTCAATTTTTTAACTCCAAACACCTTCGATAGACTATTGTATCAATAATAGATACGACAATAGATATCTATAAATATCTATCACTATTTATATATTTTTTGATCTAATAGTATTGAAAAATACACATAGATTTTTTTAATCTTCCCATTAGAATCTTGGTTATGTTTGAAAGGGTTGGGAAGCTTCCCTAGGAAACATGAGGAGAAAAGAATCCATAAATGTGTCCAATTAGATTGGTTTGGAGTGGCATTTAATGTTGAAAATTAACACAACAAGAAAAGAAAGGACTCTCAAATGTAAATATTTATGTACCCAATCAAACATACATTGTTAAATCAATAAATATGAATAAGAAAAAAGAGGATGAAAACCCATAACCCACTTGCCATATTGTTTTAAATAATTTTTGCAGCTGTCTCCTTTTCTGTCTACTACATTTCATGTGACTTACATAATAATGTACCATCAATCTTATCCTATCCAATACACATATATAACACATACACACACATATATCTTTTCAAAGTTTTCTAATTTCTATTTGTTTTCCCATGTTCTTCAATATTGTACCATTTTTTTCCAAAACAAAAACAAAATTTTTAAAACTGTAATTCTATTTTTTTTTCCTTTCAAAATTTAGCTTGATTTTTTCTTAAGAGCCTAATTTTTGTTAGAACAAAGAAATAGTTTCACTTCCCTATTTTTTGTGAAAGAATGTGAATTTTTAAACTTTTATTATCATTAATTAAACCTTTTAACTTTAAATAGGTTGCAAAAATTAGTCCTTTCAATTAATATGTTTTTATGTCATTGAAAATTATTGTAGGAAAGCTATGAAGTCTTTTGCACATTTTGTTGCTAGGGTTATTGTTTTTATCACTTGGTTTAATTTTCAGTGTGAATTGGTAGGAATTAATTTTGTGTGATTAATTAATCTTTGTATAAGAATGATCAATATGACATCAAGAAAATATTGAAAGAAATAATAGTATTTGAGGAACACAAAAGGACCAAATCTAGCTACTAGATATATATAACATTAGCAAGATATCAACCTCATTAAATTAGTATATGAATCCTCTTTTGTTTATTAAAGGGTTGGGAAAATATGAATTTATATCAATTAAGGTTTCAAAACAATAATTGGATCAATATTTAAATTCTAAAAGTAATTTCACAAGTAAATCAAGATAGATGTTTTGCTTTCGAATTTTTATTAATTTCTTTTTAAAATCATATAAATAACCTCGGTATTCATAAGATTAAACGAACTATCCTTTTCATTTTTATATATGATTTTGAGATAGAATCATGTTATTAATTATTGAAACTTAATAAAAGGTGGGTGACATATATTGGTGTTAACGGACAAATGTACTTTATGCCAAACAAATAATAATTCAATAAGAATAGAAAATAATAATCAATTAGGACATGGAAAATTTAAATACAATCGTAATTATTATTTTAAAGGTTGTTTAAAGAGATCCCAATAACTTTTTTTTTTTTGTTTAATAAAACATTTTGTTAAATTTCTACTTTTTAACGAGAAGGAAATCGTTTTAAATGGTAAAACTATTGAAAATGGTAAAAAATTTTATAGTAAAATTTCATAATCCATGGATGATAAGATAATGATGGATATCTATTCATGTCTATTAAGCATTTATCCATGATAGATATGGTAGTAGTCAAGTTATTAATGTTTATCAACATCTATCAATAATATTTTAATATATTTAAATGTAACTCTAATTTTTACGATATTTTTTAAAACTTTACATGCGTATGTGATCCATTTTAAGGAAATTGGTCATTATATTATAATGATAATAAAGTGACAAGCTCTCGAGATAAAGTTAAAAAAGTTATACAAACCTATAAGTATTTTTGTTTGAAATTTGATATAAATAAAAGGAAATGTGATAAGTATCAAATAGATGACCTAACACGATTGAGTTAGGATTTGTATAATAGATATGATCATCTCTAATTCAACAAAAAGTTATAAGAAGAGAAGGTTAAATTTCATAAGTTTGTAAAGGAACGAACGATCATTAATAATTATCGTTGAAAACATGTGTGAAAAGGACATGGTAAAAAAGAAACCGAGAAATTGTGGGTATGGGTGCGAAAAGAAAGTGTGTTTATCGTGAAGATAGACTAAAAGTAAAAGAGACAGTGTGTGTCCTTTGCTTTACAACTCCAAAATCGCAAGAAAATGTTCATATGCTATTCTTCTCCATTACAGTTGGTATTCGATCTATTTACCCATTATACCCAAACAAAAGTGGGGGAGTTTGAAGAATAATTTTGTGGTATAAAAAACTTTATGGTTCTCATCTCTGAATTTTGTGTCTCTTTGACAGCTGTGTTCTAGGAGAAAATAACAAAAATAAATAAATAAGAAGAAGAAGCTTTAAAAATGGAAGTAGGGTTGGTGCTGTTGGATGGAGGGGCTTCAAATATGGTCTCCATGTTTCAAATACTCAAATCAGGATATGTATTTACTATTTGTCTTGGAGATATATATATATATACACACACACTTTCAACTTTATTTTAGAAGGCTAGCTAACATTATTTTGGTCGGTAAAATTTTAATTAAAGGGGAAAAAAGGGAAAATAATACAAGTAATTTTTGTATTGATTTTATCAAAAACTCCTTACTTTTATAGGAGGTTGGAAGTGATTCTTAAATGATTAAAACTATGTTTAATTGTTCATAGAGGTCGGATGTTCAATCTCCTACTACGTAGTTGTATATTAGTCTTACTATAAACTTTAAGTAAGAGATGAGATATATGAGAAACAAAGAAGGATATCAAATGCAGGTTTAAAAACAGTTTGACATAGGAAAACTTTAAATTTAAAAGTTGGATGAATTAGAAGACAAACTGTACGATGAAAATGCCAAATTGTATAGTTGTGTGGTTGGGGCCATGAGTTGTGTTTGTACTGATTAAAACACTGCTACACTGCTACACTGCTACTTTATTTATTGAGGTATAGTATAGTATAGTGGAGATGATGGGTTGTTGTAGTTTCTTTTGATGATTATGTTCAAATGAAAAACATTTTGATCCAAAAATCAGTCATATCAATTCATTGCTACAAGTTATTTATTCATTCCCAGCTGCAATATTGCCATCAATGAGTACCTTCTTCCTCTTCTCTTCACCACTGCCCCATCAATTAGTACCTTCTTCCCTCTTCTCTCTTCACCACACTTTCCTCTCACCTTCTCTTCTCTCTCTCCACTAATTTCTTCTGTCTTATTTGTCTTTTAATTTATGAGATCCCATCTATGTTTATATCAATATATTATATTTCTTTTTTGCTTTCAATACAAATTCATTTAAAATTTGAATAAATCGTAAATAGCTAAAAAAAAACAAGTGAACTATATATGTGTGATCTTACATTCCCAAAAAGTTTGACATTTAACAAAATTTCTGTAAAAGATGATCGTAAAGTCGTAGGTTGGATTTAGGATGTGTTGGGTTTAGTGTTTAATGGTTAATTTCTCTCTAATTTATATGGTTCTTAAAATGATCAAACTCTCTTCAATAGTCCTCCACCTCACTTTTAGTATAGTTTTATTACGTTTCGGTGACCAACTCTGGCAACTGTTGATGATCATCGCCATTGACTAATCTAGTCTTTTATTCTTGTCGTAAATGACCAATCAAATGACCAAGTAAGTACAAGTAACAAGACTCGTAAAGCATGAAGATTAATTTTTCAAAAAGTAACTATTTAGTTAAAGTGATAAATGAGGGAAAGGAGTTTGATGTGGTCTAAATCAATGTGCATAAAAGTAATGATAGAAATGCAATCAAACGAAACGTTCTAGCTTTAGAGGAATGGAATCTCCAATGTCATTTTGATCGTCAAATTATCAAGGTATGGTTTTTAACTCCTTACCTATGCATAGTTAAATTGATTAGAAAAACTAACCAATTTAATTAGATGAGGAAGTATCCTAATCAATTTAACTAACCAAATTATGTTTTAGGGATCAGTTGTGCTAGGATAAATTTATAATAGGAAAAGTCCAAAAAAAAATTTAATACGGTTTTCCGTTGGTCAATAGAATAACATGTTTTTTTGTTGTCTACCACAAAATTAAAGTCTAACCTATTACTTCTTAGAGATTAACATACAATATATATCGCGTATTATACATGAATTTAAATCATGGAATTGCCAATCAAGCATTTGTTTTGTCAATCAGTAACAAAATCATATATAGTAATCAATAAATAAAGATCAGTAAAATCCATAGACAAGAAATATCAATCATATTATCAAAATACTCCTAAAAAATACACAATGAGTTCCTTCAAAATCCTCAACATTACTAGAAAAAAATGAAGATCTTACCTTTCCATAATAGTCGAAAAGATAGAGAGAGACACATTGTTTTGGGGCTTAATCACATAGAATAGATAAAAGTAAATCTAATGTTGTGAATTGATAGAGGATAGAAAACGAATAAATTGAGTGGTCATGCGCCCAAAATAACCACCTAGATCAAAAGATATGACCTAAAAACAAATATACAAATTTATATCCATGCAGCGGTGCAAGACAAGGCCGCAATGCCATCATAAAAACACAAATTTTGCATCCCTTTTAGTTGCAGTTTTGTAATTTTTTAGCCTTTTGGTCTAATTTCTTTGTTAGGACTCCGAATTGGTTCGTTATTGTCCAATTTTCTCATTAATGCTCAATTCGATCTCTTTTACTCCCAAAACCTATAAAATAATCAAATTGAAATGTAAAGTCATAGTGCGATACCGAATTAAACAAGATTAGATATAACACATTTTTTTCCCCCTTTTTATCAAAATGTTTAAAATGATAATGAATTTTTGAAAAATTTTAAACAACTTAAAGAAATATAAGATACAATAAATGGGTACCCTACCTGACTTTGACAATACAATTGATATCCACGACCACTTTTTAGTTTTTATGTCACACTGTAGGAGAGTTTCAATAAATAATATGAATGGTGACAGAGAGTTTAAAGCTAAGCCAGATGGAGGTATAGGGAGACAAAAGGGTTCAAGTGTTTAATGTTGAATATAATTACAAATAAGCCACAAAATTTTTAGTAAATATTGAAAAAATAAACACCTAAACAAGTTCTTTGTAGTGCATGTTTGTATTGAATTTCTTGACATCAACTACCGTTTAGTAAATACTAAATAGTATACTCTTTCTCCCCCTTGTATCTTCATCTATATCAACTCAACACTGAAACATTGTATAATTAAAACCACTTTGCATTGTAAGGTTGAGTTCATGACTAAAAGAATACATCATTCTTTTGGCCAAACGCTTTTATAAGAGCTAAATCAATAGGGAATAATGAGGATATATATTCAACATTTGTTATTGTTGCTAATATAGTTTGAGAGAATTAAGGTGATCAGATATTTATGGTCTAGAATTTTAGACCTAGAAAATTTGAAGGCAATATTTATAAAGTTTTCAATGAAATTCGACATGATTGAACTTTGGTTACTTTTGAACTTACCATTTGTATTTGGGCTTGGACTAAAAAATTGGGCTTGAATCCAATCCTCTATTTGATCCCAACTTTCCTACCCAACAATTCAAAAAGTGGGTCGATATTTAAAGTTCCATTTGAAAATATAGCAAAACCTACCACCAAATATAGTAATCATCACTCAAAAAAAAATTGCCTATCATCCAATTTCTTAAAAAGTTAATTTGAAATGATTTTTACAATTTTCTAAAATCAATTTTAGTTCCTGCCCAAACATTGTTATTTAAAGAAAAAATTATTTTTTGATCATCTAAAAACAAGTACCAAAATACACACTTACCCAAAATCACTTCTTCTCTAGCCAAAATCACCCGGGCACAAAAATATGGTGTTTGAGAATGATTTTAGAAAAATTGAGTTAATTTTTGAAGCATAATGATTAACGGAAATCACCATCTTATTTATATAGTTTTGAATTAACCAAAATACCTTTTTTTTAGGTCCGTTTAGATTGAATTTAAACAAAAATGAGTAAAAATAATTTTTTAAAAATTCATTTTTGTTTAAACTCTTTTTTCTAAAAATTGTTTAAAATACACTCAAAAATATATTTTAACTTCTAAACATTTTAATTTTTTTAAAAATAACTTATTTAAAAAAATGTAATCCAATAAAATCAATTTTAAGAGCTTGTCCAAACATAAAATTGATGGTTTAGAAATCAATTTTACAAAATCAATTCTACTTAACAAAAATTTCTAATCACCAGTCTAGCTCTCATTTCAACCCTCGGTTACTTTTGGATTCAATCAAGCTTATCATCTTGTTCAATAAGTTCATGACAGCGGCATGCATGAAATTTTCAGCGAGAGATTTCAGAAATTGTTTAGAAATTGAAGTGTACATTAAAACCACCACCTAAGATCTTATTCTTTTCAAAGAGATTTTATAGAATTCACCTTTATTTATTTTAAAAATTTCAATAACAATGTAGTCAAGAAAAGAAATGGTTGATTATCTGGAATAGTCTTAGTTGGAAAGGAAATGGTGTTCTTCGTGTATCCGTGACACAATTTGCAACCTCCACCTCATTTTCACGTGGTGCAACACTCTCTTTGATAGGATTAGATATTAAGTTGTGTAAACATATATGCTATGCTTTTCGGTAGCAATTAAATTAAATGTGTGCATGCACTAACTCTAATGGCCATTTGATTTGGTGATAAGAGAAAAGCTTCCACACAAGAGACAGATTCAATAAAAAAAAAAAAAAAAAAAAGTTTCAAGCATTTCAACTTTATTATATTCTCTATGTCTCTATGAGAGAGTGCATATCACTTTTTAACAAACCACTTTTGTTCTCTTCCCATGTTCTGATTAAAGTTTAAGGAACAATAATGAGATTTGTAAAAGAACAAGTTCTGTGTGTAGTTTTGTGGATATAAAAGAGATTGTAATCAAAAGAATTTCAGGTCAATAAAATTAAAAATCATCTCAATTACAAAATATACTTTATTTAAAAGTTTTTCATTTGTTTCAGAAAAGTTTCAAAACTACTTTTGAAGTAGATATATGTTCAAATGTGAAGTAAAGGCGAAAATTCTTACTTAAAGTTACAACTTATTTCTATTCTAAACTATAGGAATATGTTTAAACGAATTAGAAATTGTTATCTTTTATATATTGAAAATTCTGTTTAGATCAAATTATATATTCATATGTAAATCTATATTGATTAGAATTCAAACATACTTATTATTTTGATCATTCATCGAACAATAAATCTTGAAAATTAAATATAATATTTATATAATAAAAATAAATTACATAGCATTAAATTAGTAGGGGTAGGACGGGGCTCCGTCTCGGTCACCATTTAGCTTTCGAGAAATTTTCCCTGCATGCATATGCACACTTGCGCACACACACACACCTATGCATGCACCCACACACAACAACTTGTTCGTTCAAATATTAATCTACATATACACAACATTCAAAATTCCATATCTTCAGTTCCACAACAACCCCTTGTTTGGTCGAAAATTAATCCTTAACTACTCTCGCTTGTGTAATTTTCTTTTTGTAACACAAAATATTTTTTATAAAATATATTTGTATAAAAGTACACAAGAAATATTTGTTATCGAGACGAAATGATATTTTTTAAAGAAAATAGATAAACTTTGATAAAATTACTATCATTACTCTATCATCTATATCACTGATAGTACTGATAGATACAAACTAGAATGATGCATGTCTATGTATTTTGTTATATTTATAAATATTTTTAAAACAAATTTTCTGTTTGAAACCATTTAAAAATGATAAGAATAGAAATGAAAGCTAAACTGAACTAACAGTATAAATTAAAGTTTAAAATAGTAAGGGGTCTCTAAATAAATAAAAAAAAAAGTTAAGAAAAAGAAAGATTTGTGATGTAAAGTTGTGATTTAAATGTTTATGTAGGCACAGATTTAGGTGCATGAAAAGGGGGAAAACAGAGTAATAATAAATAAAAAGAAAAAGGGATTTGTAGGATTGAAGGAATAATAAAAATGGGGTTGGAAAAAGGAAAAAAAAAAAGAGTCAAAAAAGAAAGAGAGAGAGAAGAAGGAACCCTAGCAGTACACAGCAGGGCAGGGCTAGGGCTAAAGACCATATATATAACTTTGAAATAATTATAATATATATGAAGAGGCCTAAGATTATATGTACACAAAATTTGACTATGAAAGACATGTGAACAGACTTTGCATCTTCTTTATTAACACTCACTAATCCTTACCCTACCTAAATCTCCCTCATCGTTTAACTTACCATATATGAAAATTTGCATACACCCCTTCTCATCGATGCAACTAAACCAAAGGCTTATGACACCGAATCAAAGTAAACCAGGAGATCATAAAGAGAAAATTATGATGACTCATATCGTAATCCTCCAAAGCTTGCTTTATTATGTGCAACCCCAAGAGGCAACATATTCTTACTAGGAATTGATTTTATTTGCTAAAAAAAAAAAAAAAATTTACTTGGACTAATTTTATCAATAGGAGTTAAAACCCCCTTAGATGCTTCTCGGGATACATCAATCTTTGTGCATTCTCTTCTCATCACTCACATTAAACAAATAATTAAAATATTTCACATAAGAAATAAGATAATAAAAGACTTTGTCTCGTGACAATATTGAACCAATTTAGTAGCATGTACGAAAATAGGTGAGGTCCGAAATGTACATAAGTATTTGTCAAAGTAAATTATCAAATTTTATATAATGTAAGGAAAATTGAGAAGCTTAGAATGAAGAACCACTGGAGTAAGAAGTCCAAACCTCACCCAAAAAGCCAGGATCCATCCAATAAAATAGGAAGGTTAATATTTCATATAGGATATGTGAAGTCTACATATATTTTTCCTACTCTAGATAAATTAAATTTTTATAGGAATATGTAGAATAAAAGTGGGCCAAAACAATGGTGTTTAACCTTCGATTATGCAAAAACATCTTGTAAGTTATAACTATTTAAAATATAAACTTATTGAAATCAAATCTTTATAGTTCAATAGTTCAGAATTCATTCAAATCAATCCACATTGTAGGTTTCTTTATTTGGATTTTTGGCAAGTTTATAAAAAACCATTTTAAAATTTGTCAAAATAGGGAAAAAATTGCTCGTAGCTTCTTCTTCTTCTTCTTCTTCTTTTTAGTATGTAAATGGCAAAATAAGAATATAGCAAAAATTCACAATAGATTAAGAAATTTATTCTATATTTATAAATATTTTTGAGAAATTTTGTACTTTAAAATAATTTCCAAAAGATTATTTAATCAAACAAAATAAACATCCGACAATTTTATCCTTTGTTTAAATTTGGTGCTTAGGTTTCTTGATTTTTTTGCTACTGTTCATCAATATTAAAATTGATTTTCATAATTATTAAAATCAAAAGTTAAAATTGGTAACATTGGTGAATTTTTAGAAATTAGACCAAAATTTAAAATGTTTTTTTTTCCTCCCTTGTAATTTTTAGCCAAACATTAATGGCAACAATTTTTGTAGGAGAGTAAGACTAAGTGGCCAAAAGAGGATATATATTAGGAATGAAGTCAAACTGTGAATTTGGGAATGTACTCTTTTTTTCCTTTTATGTTTTCCATATTTTTCTTGTAATTGTTACCACATATATGGAACTTTTATATGAATATACTAAGTTTTTAACTCTCTCAAATGATTAGAGTACGTTTGGAACCATGATTAAATTATTATATTAAATCGGGAATGTAAAATACTAAATATTATAACAAAATGGGGATTTTGAAATAATATATTTACGGTAGATAATTGAAGACTTTGGAATAGTATTTACTGTAATAAGAGTATTACCAGTCTTAGATAATCATTATCCGAAACGGCTCCTTAATGATACATTCTTCACAAATCAATAAAATTTAACATTTTGTTTACGTTAAAGTGTATTACTATCGTTTTTACTGTATTGTGTTAATTTGCAGGATTGACCACGTCTATCATGGTCTAAATGCGATGACTATTTTTGTGCTTTTTTGCGGCCATTGAAACAAAACACATATAAAATGTTGTGTTTATAAACATTATTTCTACCCATCTGGATTGTTTGTTTTTTTTCTGTAATAGCGTCCAAGTAATCCAAGTTTTGGAAATAGATAAATAATTAAAAAAACTACTTATGTTTTTTTTTCTTAACAAATATACAAAAAAAAAACAAATGAAATCCACTCAAACATTTTTAACTAGATCGACACAATCTTAGCACACATTAATTAAAATTTAACTAGACATATTCAAATGTTTTGTTATAAAAGATGAAATTCTTTATAAAAATAAATTAGTAAGAAATAAGCACAATTTTCAAAAACTAAAAACTAAAATTTAAGAACAAATTTGATAACCGGTTTTCTTGTTTTTAAAATTTTAGGTTTGTAAACACTACATCCACACCTACAAAATTAGTTGATACGTTATCATACTTTTCACTAATTCACACTGGGATTAGATCAACTTTTTTTTAACAATATATCAAGAGAAAGAGAGAACATAGATGCACCACAACATCTCAATTAGAATGACACATCTTTATATAGCACCTTCATCATACCCGAATTCAAAAGTTGGCTTGTGATTATATATAAAAATCACATAAAAAGAACCAAATATAGATATGGCTACATTCACACAGTTCCCTAACATATAAATACAGAGCTCACAAAAGCTAGTAGAAAGCTTGAAATTAGAAAAGAAAAAAGAAAGAGAGAGAGAGAGAAGTAAAGGAAAGATTTGATTATGATAGTACCATGACCATACTAGAATTCAAAAAAGTTTATTATCTATCCATTAGGTTAAATAATTAAAATATTATAATTTCAGGAACCTAATTGGAATTTTGTAATATAGATATGGCTACATTAGATTTGTTTTTTTTTAATATACATAAATGTTTGTAATTTTTACAAAAACATATCAAAACGATAACCTACACTATTTCAAAAACTGATTGAGCTAAATTTTCTTTATTAAAAAAAAAAAGACATGTGCTAAACCTTTTTGTATAATAATAACAATTCAACATGATCAATTCCCTACCAAAAGAAAAACATATTTCCAATCATATATAATACCAAAAAAGATTTCAACAAGAGAAAGAAAAAGGAGTTGTTCCAAATTTTGAAATGTTGTGGCTATTGTGGCAAGCTAATGTGGCTAATGTCGAAACTTTACAATGATATGACTTTTGTTCAAATTTATTATTGTGAAAATATAAATAATTAAGATGGAAAAGGAAAATAGTAGAAGTAAGTAAAAACTAATCAGAACTTAGAAGGAGATTAAGAAAGTCACTATCTAAAGAATACTAATTAAACTAAATGACCCTATTGGTGGGTTAAATGGTGTCAACCTAGCGTGGATGATACTAGCCAAGATTATCTTTTAATTTCCATAAAAAAAATTGACCGCAATGGCTCACTCACTTCATTAATTAACTAGTAATTAAATTAATTAACTAGATGAAGTATTATCATATACATGCATTACCCTGAATTATAACCATTCGAGCTAACTTTCACTTGAATGTAAGAATTAATGAACACCACATAAGGTTTTTAAAAGAAATAAAATGAATGCCACTTTTTAGTGCAAATATACACTTTCTACTAATTATATATATGTTTTCAAATATCAAATTAAGTTTTTCAAAACTTGTTACTAGAATTTGATTAAGAATTAATAAAGAAATTGAAAGGATATGTGAATTTAATCAAAATAAATGGAAAAGAATTCCTTTGGTTCACACACACAAGAACTCCAACCTTCTTGCTTTTTTCCCCCCATAAAAATGTCGGAGAAAGAATAATACAGCAGTTTTATATTTCCCAAATCATACAACACCCAAACCAACAATAATAAAGAAATTTTAATCAACAAAAAATGAAAAATAAAATAATAAAAAGCACTCAGATCCTAAAAAAAAAAAATCAACTTTAACCTAAACTTATGTGATTGACAATGGAAGAAGGTTATTATTAATTAAACAAGTGTCTGTTTATGAAACAAGAAAACAAGAAATTTGGGGGAAAAAAGAACCAAAAAGAAGAAGCTAGATCTAGAGAGAATAATATAACAGCCTTTGAATTAGGGTTTTCTTCTTCTTCTGGGAATTGGGAATTGATGTATTGGGGGTATATTTTTATTGAAAATTAGGGCAATTTAAGTAATGTGGAATCAGTAAAAGAGTAGGGTAAGGGAAGTGGAGAAGGAAGGAAAATGGAAGTACTAGGGCAAGAAAATGTAGGATAATAATCACGATAGGTACTATTATTATTATTGCTACTACTACTAATACTACTAATATTGTTATTACCTGAGAGATGATCAAAATGTTGAGAAATGGAAGAAGTAATAGGAGGGTTTGGTAGTAAAGTATTTTTCAAGAGTGTTCTTTGTCTTGCCCTAGCTCTCGCCCTATCCCTCGCCTCTCTCGCAACAGTTCGTAACGTCCTGCTTTTGATCTTGTCTTTAAAACCGCCCGTAAACGCAACATCTTCTTGATCTAGATTAGAAGCAGCAACAACACCATTGTTATCATTAATCTCTGACACAACCTCACTTGATTGGCCAGAATTTGAGTACTTAAAGAAGTAGGCTTGTTTGAGATCTTTAATGGCTGAATTTGAGTTAAGAAGAAGCCACTCTATAGTTTTACTAGCTTTGTCAAAGCCTAGCATGTCTTGAAGATCAAAGAATTTCCTTGCAATTTGAAGGGACAGCCTCATTCTACGGTCTCTTGGGCCTTGTGCTGTGTAGATCTTACTATGTCTATCCTTCTTCCCTCTTCTCTTTGTAGAGTTGCTCCCATTTTTTCTACTACTACTACTTCCACATAATTTCTTCTTCTTCTTCATCTTTTTCATCGTTTCGTCGAGTTGCTGATCTCGTTGTTCGAAGAATTGTTGTTGTTGTGATAAAAAGTGGCTTAAAAATAGGTCGTCGTCATCGAGAAAAGGATGTGGGAAATAATGAAGACCATGATCATCATATGAGTTGATGAGGATTTGATCCTCTTGATGTTGTTGTTGTTGATGATCATCCATTGAGGAGATGCTAGGGTTTAGAGGATTTAAAAGAATGTGATTAATTTCAGTGATGTTGTTGTTGGTGTTACAACCAAACATGTCTTGGTGTTTCATCATCATCATGGAAACTAAAAGAGGTAAATTAAGTAAGAGTGTGAGAGATAGCAGAAGGATTATTTTGTGAATATTTAAAGGTGAGTGAAAAAGTAGAAACCAAGGAGGGTGGTGGTTAACCTATCATTATCTAGTTTAAAATAATGAGTGAGAGAGAGATGAGACCACTTCTGGGAAAGAGAAAGGTATTTTATATCATGTTTTAGGGATATGGCCTTAAAATAAGGAAGAGCAAAACTATAGGTAGGGAGAGAGAGAGAGAGATGTGGAAAATGACCCTGCAAGGGGGCACTTGAATTTATTATCGTACAAAATGTCACTTTTTTTCTTTCTTTTATCAATATATACATATGTGGGATTTCCCCCCCTCCCCCCCTATTTTGATCCCTCTCACTTCTAATAAATGTTTACCCTTTGCCAAAAACAAAAAAGAAACTTCCATACATCTTCACTATAAATAATTTCTTTTAGCATTCTACCAAATTATCTAACCCTAATTTGCTACGTGTTAAATTTTTCTTATATTTTTTGTTAAGAAAACTTAAACTTATTGTTTTGTGTTTCATGTATGCACACTCTAGTATTGCTAAAATGTTAAAGTTAATCTTTACGGCTTTTTAAAAATGATATAGTCGGTTGAAAATGTGATCAAAGTCTTACATTGACTAGGTAAGAGAAAAATCATAGGTATATAAAGAGAATTGTTTATAATAGGATGGACACTTTTGTCTAAAGTGAACAATACCATATAATTGTAGAGATTAGGTATAGAAATCTTTTATTCCTATAATAGTTGTTAAGAAAATTCAACAATTATAGAGAAACAATATATAAAGCGTAGGAGTACAAAAATTGACACAAAGATTTACGCAATCTACTAACAATGTGTTAACTTTGTTCACAACAACAAAATGATTCATATATATTAGTAAGGTTAGAGAGTTTACATGCACAAACCACACTTCCAAACCCTACAAGAAAAATTGTAAATAATGAAAATAGCATAAATTAACAACTTAAGCTTTTGTCATTTAAAACGCACGTCCAAGTAACAGATTCAAACAGTACACTTCAACCTAACAATATTATTTATTAACCTTTTCTCCTACGATCAACTCAAAATTACATCAAAAACCAAAATTTGAATGTAAAATAAAAAGTGATTCTTTGGGTAGTGCAAGATGGGCCATGAGAGACAGAGAAGAAAGAAGAGTAGTGTGTAAGTGAGTGGATAGGAATCATAGGATTGGCATAGCATAGGGCGTGTGGATGATAAAGCAAAGCCAAGTAAATTATATTAGGGATCAAATGGGAAACATTTAAAAAAAAAAAAAAAAAAAAAACTAAGCACAAAACTGCACAAATATCTGACCTTCACAGTTCACGTGGGTTTAGGTCAGAAGACAAAAGTTTCTCATATATATATATATATAACATATCTCTACTACTCCTATTGCTGCTACTACTATTCTATCTTTTTAGAGCTTAAATTTCAAGCTATATATATATATATTCATTTGGTTAACTTTATAATATATTTCCTCTACTATTCCTAGAATATATTTATATATCTATATATTCCCATCATCATATCATTATCTCCTTTTCATTTTACCCCATAATTCATGTTTTATTCTACATTTGCTATAATAAGAGAGTAGCTAAGAGATGTGTATCCTCATGAATTGGAGAAGGAGATAAAGATGTGCTAATTTAAATGAGATGTTCAAGTGCATCTATTATCGTTGATCCTTTGACTTCAAGTTCTTTTTTATAAAAACTAAGAGATGAGAGGACAATAATAATATGAATATATATATTATTTTTCTGTGTAAGAGAGATATAGGGTATTGTAGTACTCTTAACTTTAACCCTCCATTGAAGACAGTGCTTTTGTTTGACTGTATGACCTACTGTCACACTCTCCTTCGCTTTCTTTGACTCCTCTTTTTTCACTCTCATATTTCTACATTTTTACCATTCATTTTAAGATACCCCCTTTCCATTCTTATTATGGCTTTATTTTTGCAAAACAGTTTCTCTATTTTGCCTTCCTTTTTCTAATCTTCTCTCTAATCCATTCACAATGAAGGCTTTATATATGTTGCATAAGTTAACTAGATTTTCTTTCTTGAAAGTTGAAGATTCGAATCTTGTATACCGTTGTTGACATGTTGGATAGTTTAGGTTACTCTGATATTAAAGAATGGTTGAAGAGTATTCAAATTAAAAGGAAAAGATGATGCCACTTGGTGATATATATAAACCTACATCAAGTTTTGTCTATCTAAACTTTTGCTGCAGTTTTTTAGTATATCTTGTTAAAAAGAAAGAAAGAAAGAGAGAAAGAAAAAAAGAAAAAACCTTTCTGGATTGTTTGCAAATGGGTATTTTGAAAGGAAATTTTTTTTAAACGAGGAAAAGAAATGTCAGAAAGGTGAAGATTAGTAATTGCATGCATTTGAATGTTTTTAACATTTTAACTCAAATTAAGTAAATTTTCACAAGGAAATTAGTTCTTTCAACATGTTTTATCCTATTAACATGTAATTTTAAAAAAAAATTAAAAAATTAATTAACATAAGATTCATTTAAGTTGAACACACTTAACTTTAGAGTTCCTATAATTGAGCCATAAAATAGAATTGTGACTTTTAACTTCATTTAATTAAATCTTTCATAATCGTTTTTTTTAATTCAAATGTGATCTCAATTTATTTTCATGCTCCTCCTAAATTTGAAGTGTTACCTAATATTAGTGTTTTTTATTTTATTTTATTTTCTTAGGGGCATGTCGGGTTTTGAATTAAGCTTATAATTTTATTAGATATGGTAGAAAAATTTGCGCAAACAACTCATAGAATTTGTTATAATTACATGACACCCTGAGAAATTTTAATTTAATGAATCACCTCATAAACTACATGGGTTTGTTAGCATATTACGCCTTTGAACTTTTAATTTGATCAACATACTCTTGTAGGGTTTAGTTAAATTGTTGCCAATGAACCCATATATATAGCTTTGGTGTCCATATATTTGTAAAACAAAAATTAATTCCGATGTCGATGTCAACATATATATGTTTTAATCCTTTGGATTTTAAAATTATCATCAATACTCACGTGATGTATCCATCAATTTACGATATAGAAATGTTTTAATCCCTTAATCCAAGTGAAAAATTGACCAAGACCACAATTTTGTTATATAATTTTGAAGTTGGAAGAAATTTACTAGTTGAATTCATTTTGTCAATTTTTTCTTTCAAAATTACTTGAAATGTCAACAGATGCCAACTTTATGTATAATTGTTATTGCATATCTCACAAACAAAAAAGAAACAGAAAATTATTTTAACAAACTATATAAAGGCCGGCTGAGATGATCATATTAAAATCGATGGAATGGTAATTGTAACAAATCACATCATTCAATTAAAACTTAAAAATGTGTAATCGTTTCCTAGATATTAAAACAACTCATCCCTTCGGGGTGAAAGACAACAAATTTAACCTTGCAAAGACTTGAATGCAAAATGACCTATTTAGACCGCCTGCTTTGAAACCATCTTAAATCATGTCAAAAGTTTAAGTTGATGGGTAAATGGTTGTGTATCATTAACACTCCTCCTCACTTATGAGCTTGGAAATATACGAAAGATCTAACAAGTGAAAATAAATATCAATTGAGAAGGAAATATACACTGGACCACCTGCTCTAATACTATCTTAAATCACCAATTGAACAAACAGCTTAAACTAATGGATGAAGGTAAATTTAGTTTTAATATCTAACCTACATATACATGACGTAAGAGAAATTTGGCCTCTTAGATTGTTTTCAATTCAAGTATATTAAATGAAAAAAAGACAAGAATAATTATTAGAAAACATAACCCAATAACAACCTCAATATTGTAAGAATGAAAAAGAAAAATCTAAAGGAAAAAAGATTTCACATGAAGGATTTTAGGGATAATGTCTACCTAATGATGGCAAGGAAATAGTACTTATTGATTCAATGACATTTTATTGGAAGCTTTTTTGCAAGTGACAAACAAGCAAATATAAGAGGTATCATACAATATGATTTATATGTAAGAGAGACCAAATGCAATTAATAAGCATTCCATTTTTGCAAAGACAATGACTTATCAACAATATAATTTGTTCAAATTCCCATTCTGGCCCCCTCCCATGAAATTTCATTTGAATTCATTACCAATTAATAGTGGTGGACACTTACATAGTTTGGTTTTGAAATCATTGATTAGTGGAAAAAACAATAGAGACACGTCTGAAAAATACAACCTTAAATCTAACCAAAATAAGAATTTCTAAAAGGCTTTGTTTCTAAATTGGTAGTTGTTGATCTTGTGTTTGCATGCCCCTCCATGGTGAGTTTCTTAGTATTGAATTTAGGCCACAAGTTGGCCAATTCGTAAAGGAAGATTATATTGTTATAATTGTAATAAAATTTGATTGAAGGATCACAATTGTTTGTAATGAGTTTTGAATCACACAAATCTAATTGAATTGCTTTTTATCTCTATCTTTGAAGGTCAAGTGACAACAGTAACGATAACGTAGAAATAAAAATGTTAAAATTGATAATTTTTTCTAACTAGAACAATAACAATTATAGTCATAATAGTAACAGTAGCAATACTTGTGTTCGTGCAGGTTGAGAACACAAGTAAAACATAACATTCAAAGTAATTAAATGAGACCCACTTTTTATATTACCATTAATTTATTACGTTTTAGGGTAAACATGACCTTATTATATGTCATTGTTATTCCTTTTGATGTTGTTCTCAATTTTGAAAATGAAAGAGTTGTATAATACCTTAAACCAAGTTGATCTATGCTTAAGTACTTTTACTAACATAACTTTAATAAGGGTACGTTTTATGGATCTATATATATACGTATAAGTACTAACTAGGCCCCGTTCGTTGGGTGACCATATATACGTATACGTATAGCATATGGTAAACACAAACGGGGCCTAATTTTTTAAAAGGGGTGCAACACAAGGACTTCCCAAGTGGTCACCCAACTTAGAGTACTAAGTTGGGTGACCACTTGGGAAGTCCTCGTGTTGCACCTCTTTTAAAAAACTAGGCCCCATTCGTGTTTACAATATGCTAACATCAGCTCATTTCCAGGAAAAAAAAATGTTATGTCCAATCACAATCTGAATGTTAATTCAAACACGCCATATATTGATTTAATTAATTTTCTACTCTCATCATCCTTTTCTCTCAACATACCCATTTCCTCACAATTGGAACGTCAAATCTAACCAGTAATCAATGCAGAAGAACACACAAGTTGTTCTTCTTTATGCCTTCCATGACGATATACTAACATATACAAGTGTTACGAAAGAAATAATTGACTAACAGTTACATTAATTATACGTCTACAAGTAAAAGAGAGAAACTACTTTAGTACAAAATATAGATCAGATAAAAAAAAAGACATTGTTAAGACTTCCATGATTTATCTGTGGAGGACATTTATCTTAAATTCAAAATAAAATAGAACAAATAAAAACAAATAAAAATACCTCATATTGATCATATTCAAGAGATTTCAACTTAAGAAACAAAACCAAATGAAAACATTAGAAAATAGAAGATATTGGCCTTCAAATGTGCTTCTTTTTCTCATTATTTTCTTTTATGCAGGTAGAAATCACTTGGTTATAGTAATAATATATCATCAACCTAATAAGAAGTAAGAGGCATAAAATAACTTATCAAATTTGAAGTTGGAACTTTCTAATTCAATTTCATTGAGAAGCTATTTGACTAAAGATTTTTAATTTAGGTTCAAAGTAAATTATTTTTTTATAATCCAAATATAAACAAAAAAAAAATGAATTAAACATATAAATTCTAGGAAAATTGCATATGAGAAAAACATTTATAAAAAAACAGTCTATAACACCTCTTTTTTTTTTATATTGCGAATATGACAAATATAAAGTAATTAGTGATCAGATGACGATCATCAAACGGTTATATATCAAAGGGTTATCGACTTTTAAATTTGCTACTTTTGCAATTTAGAAAATATAGGTAACATCGGTTCTATTATCATAAATTTTTTTTTATTATTTTTGTCAGCGTCCCTAAATTCTAAGATTAAAATATAGGCATGAAAGTTCTTTCTAATATTAATTTTTAAAATTGCACCATATTAAGAAAAAATGAGAGATGTAAAAGTACAAAATAACTTTTACATAAAAGCAAAAGACCTCTAATAATTACTTGACAAAATAACTTTTGATCTATTGTTAAAAAAAAAGTTGATGTAGTCTAAAATTGAATTAAAGAAGAGTTATATAATATTTATGTGATTGTATATTCTAAAACGTTGAAAAGACCCGTAAAGGGGACCCCTTGGCATGAATTGGCTCCATTCAATTATAAGTTATCTAACACACACACATATAGGTCATGAGAATTCAAGGTTTATAGGATGTAAATTATTAGTAGTGTTGACACGAGTGTTCAGTAGGGTTACAAGATGCCTTCTTTACCATCCTCTCCATATTAGTTCGGAAACTAGACTATCTTGCATAAAGGTCAAATTGTTTTACAATTGTTGTTGTGCTATACGCTCAAGTACTCTCCGATGCTTAAGTTGGTATATTTAGTATGAGGTAGAGAGTTAAAGCTTATAGCACTTTTATGTAGTACTTCATTTGTGGGGTTAGTCTAAGTTATAGGTTTTCGGCTTCATTGACGTAAAAAATTTAATTAGATTTAGTACATCAAGTTTAATGTTTGAGACAGTTGAAAAACCAAAGGCATAGGCTTCTTTTATGGTGTTTGACGAAGTCGATGACTTTTTTAAATATTTTCAATTTTTGGACAATTGTATTTTTGCCAAAAACCCACAACTTTTGCGCGACTTTACGAGATAATTAATGAAATCAACACTTATATATAAGCTTTTAACCCAAAAGTTTAAATTTTATTTTACTTGTCTATTTATAAAAATTCATTTAAAAAAATTCATTTTTATTTCTTATTTGAAATTGAAACAATTCTAAAATAGATAATAGATCAAAGTTGTGAATTTGATCCTTAAGGACGATACTTGGCCGTCCCCTACAAAAACATGTCATTATGTCACACTTTGACATGCGTGCATGCGTTCACATCAACTATTGAAACTGCATGTTATCAAATAAATAATAAATGAGGAAGTATTCCAAGTATCGTATAAAAAAACAGGTATAACGAACTTCTCAACTGAAACAAAAAAAATTCTTAAAAGAACGAGAATTAAAGTAAAAAGCTTTAAAAATAATTTTGGAAGGATGATTGTATGAACTAAATAAATAATAATGAAAGAAACAGGATACAAACATGCATGTTTATATTCCTTAGAAATTAAGTTATTGGAATGACGTGAATTTGTAATGTGACACTACGAACAACCTGATACGTACAAGGACTTTTTAGTTTTCGTAATTGAGCACAAGTATTTATTTATGAGTTATTTACAAATTTAACCTTAAAGTTTAAAGAAATCCTATAGATATAAATTACTCTCTAATCTAGTGACATCATATTGTAACTTTCACTCAAACTTAAACAATATAAGATGAATTTAACTTCGATTTGACCTCTATCAAGTATCTAAATGAACCCGAGTCATATAGATAATTTTTTTTAACAAATGAGATATTTTTGTGGCTCCTAAAAATAAACAGAAAATATTAAACTGTTTACTTAATAAAATTTGAAATAACTGTTAGTTCAATATATATATATCTAAAAAAAACAAGCCCTTTTCTGGTTTGAAGACCAAAAGAATGCTTTAGATTGAAGCTGATAGAGAATTGTAAAGCCAAAAGAGATATCATCAAATGTGCCATCGATGTATCCAACAAAAGTCAGAAGTTGGCATCATTGACTGTACCTTTCAAATAAACCTGAAAAAAAGACACATGCAATAGTGGCTTGCAGGGTGACAACCTTGAGGAATCTATGAACAAAATCCACTAAACCTAGTGTTTATAATTCAAATATGGATTTCATGATACTTCAAAATGAGAAAATTATGGGAAAATTGCAGATATCATAACAAATGAATAATTGAATATTTTCCCTGTCTAAAAACTTTTTTCTATTTTGAAAATATAACATTTTTTAGTGTACGAAATGTATTGGGTGTATCGAAGCTAAAACTCAATCCGTTGATACTCTTGTTTTGATGGCTGATTCACTAACTAAAAAAAATTAAAAAGTCACGAAACACTTTTATGACAATATTTTTAGTGTTATTTTCAAGTATAATAAAAAAGAACCAAAAAATATCTACAAATTATTGCAAAATATCATAGTGTACCTATGATGGATCTTGTGATAGACCAATATAGATAATCATCTGTCTATCATACATGATACAAACATACACATATAGTACTATATTTTGATCTATATATTGTGATTTATCATAGATAAATTGTGATATCTTTCTATATTTAAAAATATTTTTAAAAATTGTCGTATGAAATTACTTTTCATATTTTAAACATTTTATATATCACTTAGGACCTCTTTTAAGCATACCACTTAATACTTCTATATATATTTTTTGAGTATGTATAGTCTCTAATCTTTCATATTTCTTTTTCTATACATACTCTTTGTCACCTCTAATCATTCACTATCTCTTTTTCTATACATGATCTTTCTTTGGTTTCAACTCCATATCATTTACTTCATCAAAAATTAGATTATAAAAAAGATGAGAATTAATTAGTATAGTATATAAATTTATTTGAATTACACAAGGATTATTATTGTTGTGTAATGTAGTGTAAATTAATTAGGTCTAATTGGTTTTTGGGTGAGGCCATTTTGAGATAGAGTTTGACCCTTGACATCACCTTTCCGCCATATGTATACTTATTTCATTTTCAAGAGAAACCAAAGGTCTTGGGCAAAATCATTTGGCTGTCACTATGAATTTAGTGCCCATAAAACTAGAAACCTATGCATTGCACAAAACCCCATATTCTCAATTGAAGATTATTGTGAAAACCACTACCAAAGTCACCCACCATGTCTGCGTCCCATTATTCACTTTCCATATTCGGTTAAAATATCATTTTTGTTTCTATTTTTAAAGTTTTTAAATTTTAATCCTCTTAAACCAAACTTCTCCCAAAAATTGATTAAATAATAATACAATTTTCATGTCATCGTGAATATGTTTTCAAAATGTATAGTAAAAGTGTTTATAGATAACAAAATTGCTTTAAAAACATAGAATATAAACTAGCATTATTAAGACTAATTTAAAGTACAATAACTAAGAATGGATAATTGAAACCATGTCATAAACTAAAATTGAACAAACTTTAAAATGTATTTAGAGGTTAAACTAGTATTATAACAAAAACTCAACCGCAAAAATTAGTAGTATAGATTAAATATGTGTGATTTATTAAATATATAAGATTAAGATTAAGGATCATTGCAAATATAGTAATTAGATTTAAAATAATTAAGTTACAAATATAGCAAAATCTGTCAAAGTCTATCACTCATAGACCATGTTGTAAATATTTGTTTGTCACTAATTAAACATAAGAGTTTATTAGCGATAGACTTTAGTGTGTTTATAAATTTTTTTAAAATGTTGTTATTTACTTAATTATTATTTTCAAAACTATTTTTTATTATAATTACTTTTAAAATTTACGAAGTAAAATCGAACAAATTTAAAAGTAAAAGATTAAAATAACATTTTAAGGTTGTTATTATTATTCCATTTCCCCCACCAAAATAAAAAATGTAACTCTCACACTATTCTATCACTCCCTCTCTTTTTGCCTTCTTCCCTAGCACATCTTAATCATTCCCACCACTATCTTTTCCACTCTATTTTGCCATCAAAACATCTGCCAAAAAAAAAAAGAGGAAAAGAAAATATATTCTTTCTTTTGCTATCTAATTATAATCATGTGGAAAATATATCAAACTACCTATATGTTTGTATTTCTTTAATTTA
This sequence comes from Cucumis hystrix, assembly GCA_025688845.1. Classification (NCBI taxonomy): domain Eukaryota; kingdom Viridiplantae; phylum Streptophyta; class Magnoliopsida; order Cucurbitales; family Cucurbitaceae; genus Cucumis; species Cucumis hystrix. Next base: position 11,838,087 of record CM046891.1, on the reverse strand, counting down.
ACACATAAGTTTATAACTTGATCAACACAAAAACTTATTCAAGATAGCCCCTAGCTATATGATGCCCCTATGATCATCATATTACTACACACCGCCACTCATAAAACTATTTCATTTATAGTAAAAGGTACAAATAATTTATATATTAAAATAATGCATAGCTTACTATATATGCAATATTGAATAGTACTTCATTTTCCCTAAAAAATTATATGGAGAAATCAAGAATTTTTTAGAATATAATTAACATTACAATTTCACTCTTTATCATCAATTCATTAATGGAAACATTTTAATATAATTCAATGGATTAAGACATTATAATTTTAAAAAGGGGTTTATATTGATTGAGTGAAAATTAAATAATGTACTTTGAGCTTTTTATTTATATGAATTTGTTTAATTTCCATTAATTATAACATATGTATAAATATATGCTAAGGGCTGGTGGGTACCAAACCCATCACTTGCACTACAAATTTGCCCTTTTATTGTTAACAAAGAAATGTGCCATTTATTAATTACCTTGCCTTCTCAGCTACTCCTTATCTCCTTTAGTATTCCCAATCATAATTACTCATAAATCTAATTATTATTGATTACATATGTCATTAAAAAAATAACAATTATCAAATTCACTCTATTTTCTTGTTTTTTATAATTAATATCATTGCCCGAAATTAATGTACAAGCTCAAATTCACAGTGTTTCATCATCAACAAAACTTGCTACTTACCAATAAGTAGAAGATTCTATTTCCCTCTTGCGTGGTTTATTTGATCAAATCATTGAAAATAATAAACCACATCAAAAGGTTCAATTAAAATTTTCTACTTAATGATATATACAAAGCCAAATATTTTGTCCACACTATCAATATATCATCAAACAACATGAATATTAATATGTTATCATTTATCAAAGAAATAATAATTGGATTTCAAAGCTTTAATCAACTATAACTATGGACCTTTTCTTCTTTTTCCTTTTGTATGCATCAGTGGTGCAATGGGTTTGGACCCGTCGGAACTCGTCGCTTCTCGACGCCGTAGCGAGGATCAATGTCGCTGGGGGCTGGTTCGTTGACGACGTTGGTATCGGTGGGGTGCGAATGCTTTCGTGGTTGATTCGGGTGGCGGTGGCGGAAAAAGGGGGTGAAGTCTACCTTGCTGGTTAGTACTTTCCTTGTTATCAAGTGATGGTTGGAGGAGGAAGAATAATAGGAAAATGTGATGGTTGGTGTTGGTTTGTGATTCATTTTGGCCTTGAAGATGTCTAGTTCATGAAGTAATAAGAGAAGAAGAGAGATCCAAAGCATGGTAAAAAGGAAGTGGGAAATTTTCAATGTCATGGAGGAAGAAGGGGAGAGAGAAGAGGAAAGGTTTGAAAGGGAAGCATGGAGCACTAAAACGCCAATCAAAAATTAAAGTTCAAAGATGGTTTTTTTGTTTTTCCAGTGGAGAAATAGAGAGAGAGAAATTGGAAAGTGGAGTAACAAATTTCATGAAATGGGCTTATAGTTTTTTTTTTAAAGAAAGGTAGGAGATCAATTAGCTAAAAAATGCTACCTTTTTATGCTAGGGAGAGAGAGAATGGTAGACCCTTTTCTCAATGAAACTTTCTTAGAGAAAAAGGAACAAAAAGGGAGTTATTAAAGAAGATTGTTTCAAAGATTTGTATAATAAATATCTTTCATCCAATCATGGGTCCAACCTAGTGGTAAATAAGTAGCATGTCTTTAATATAAAGGACTAAGATCATGTCACGAATTCAATAATCCACATTAATGCCTCGACACATAAATATTGTAGGAGTCGACCAATCATATTGAAACCTATTAAGATTAGTCAAAAGTACATGTAAATTGAAAAAGAATATAAGATAATTTGTAAACCTTTCGTTGAATACATTATCTTTGATTGTGTATGTTCAGAAGGCCTATCATTTGTTGCAAATTCACACGCCAAATTTAGTTTATGAGTGAAGTGAAGTGCAAAGAGAGGAGGTGGGGAAGGTGTGTAATACATTATATTGTTTTTTAATAGAGGAAAGCAAAATTGTGTTCATTAGCAATATCACATTATACTTTTATATATATGGAGCCGTCAAGGGAAAGGTTTTTTAAGGTGTATTTGACAACTTGCAATCTTGACTTGGACGGGTGGCTTTTAATCCATCATTTCTCTAATTGATATAGATTGTATATATTAAAACAACCAGAAAGAAAAAAAAAAAAAAAAAAAAAAAAAAAACTTTTGCAACCATCTTTTTGCAGCCCTACCACATAGAACAATCAAAATTGTGCCACATTCCAACTTTTATGTTGATGGATTTAATATGTAGACTTAAATTCTTGTTTGAAACTTTCACATTGTTTCTCTCCTTTGGAGCATCACATTCCGATTGCAAAAGTTCTCTTCTCCTTTTCTTTTATCTTTGATTTTTGAGTTAAGTTTGGGAGGAATTGGTTTACAAAATTCGAATAGTTTGAGATTGTTGTTGTGTTGTTACAGAATTAATATATTTTTTATATTATATTGAGGCGATACATAGTTGTTCTCTGCTTGAAGTCCATACAGATTGAGTGTTTTTCCTTACAAAAACATTATGTAAGTATTTCTTGATTATCTATAGAATCGCTACAAACTCCTCCATTTAAGATGTAATTAGTTTGCTAGTATAATTTAACTATTATATCCATTGTATCTGGTACAATATTTTGTCAAACGATTCTTTTCCTATATTTTAGGAATCTTGGTATATCTTTTAAGAATCTTGGCATATGTTGAGGAACAAATAATATCTAGAAGATTTTATATATTTGAATCGTGAAGTATATATATGTGAGTTCCTCTTCTTCTACGGACATGCGTGAATAAAAGAAGTGTGTTGATCACTTTAAGAATCCGGCTACCCATATTTTTGTGGATGGTCAAAAGGTATGAAGATATATATATATATTTAAGTGCGATAAGAATTATGAATGAAGATATAGAAATTGAGGAGTCAATTCAGTAATTCAGAAGGAATTAATCTTCGAAGAGATTCATCATCACCGATAGGAGGTGTAGCTTTCATGTTTAAGTTATAATCTCATGAATCTTAATAATAATCCTTATCTAAGCAAAGAAGCTCCCTAGATGTAGGTCGTATTTGCTGAACTGGGTTACCAAAGTCTCTGTGTTATCTGTTGTTTTTTTACTCTAGGTATAACTTTGGATATAGCTAAAAGTACTTTACTTGATCATAATTCCTTTTTCAGCATCCTCCAACAATCTGAAGACAACTAAATCTAAAATCAGTGGTTGCAAACTCCTCCATTGTTGTTGCTACTCTTACAATTGGTGAGATTAACCATTGTCAAGCTTAATGCTAACAAACCAAAAGAAAGTTCAAAGAAAAATGCTTTAAAAGATGATCTTAATTTGTGTCACCACATTGAAGCTTGCTCAAATTTTGAACAAAGAAAGCTCATTTATCCTCACAAGCTAGAGAGAAGTTGAAACTTCTAAAACTAAAGCTGCAAAGCAGCAGATATGGATGCATTCAGAAACTTCTATATATTGTGTGATTACATACTTTAATTATAAGTGGTCTTGGAAGACACTTTTGTATAATATTTATTCTCACTACCTAAAATACAACAAAGCAATTGTGGGATGCATCAGACTAAATATACAACATCTCTAGAAGATACTATATTTACTAGTTAGATTTTTTTCTTGGATAATAAGAAGATTGATCATACCCAACCAAAACAAATTTAAATGTTGGTGGACTGATTGTAAGTCTATCTACGATTTTGTTTGACCAGTGGAAACTTACAGTGTGAATCAACTAAACTCATAAATTTCATAGTGAATCAATTTAGAAACTTAATTATAATTAAGGGGCTTATGCAAAAATAGCAAAAAAAAAAAAAGTATGACAATAAAGCTCATGTCACTGCATTTTCTAAATTACAAAAGTAGCAAATTTAAACCATATGATATCTCTTCAATAGCTGTCTGATATCACTAATTACTTGTCATTTTTTTCTAAATGTTTTTGTCATCAGATGCAATTTTCCTATAATTAATTAACTTTTAAATCGTCGATTAACCCAAAACTTAAGTTCATGGATGAGGGTAAATTTAATTATATATTATCTAATGCACCTCCCCTCACTTGTAGACTTGAAATATGAAGAAGACACCACAAGTGGAATCACATGATCTCTCTGGACCGTCTACTTTGATACCATCTTAAATCACAGATTGGCTAAAAAAGCTTAAGCTTGTTGAGAAATATTATGAAAAAGACTCAACAAAACAAAAATTAATATTAAATAGGGAGGCAACAACAATCCGAGAGAGACCTTTGAACCGACTTTATTTTGATACCATTTTAAATTAGTGATTGACCCAAAAGTTTAAGCTAACTAATGAAAGTAAATTTAATATAATATATAAAATTCACTTTGAAAATTATCTGTGCATCAATTCTCAATTCTCAAACATGTGTAGATTTTTTCAAATATAAGTCTTATATAAAATGGATTATTAGAGTACATGAACATACAATTTTCAAATGAACTTTTGTCTAAGAGTCTTAAATTAATTAATTCATTTATAAAAGTTAATGAGTTTAATTGATACACTGGTAAATTTTTGCAAGTAAAATTTTTTCAAACATTATAAATTGATATATTTACCAAAATTTATATACAATTACTAGTGTTTGAAGTTTAAATATAAATGGATATTTTTCTTATAATATATAAATTATACATATGTTTCAAACTAAAATTAACTACTACGTACAATCTAATTTCTTCATTTACAACAAATATATATTAATTAAGATCATCACCTCTCTACTCTCTCTAACTTGTCATAAAATTTATTGAGATTATATCTACATAAAATAAGCTAAGATTAATTATACAATACGAACAAAAAGAAGTGAGAAAATATGATTAATTTTGTTGTCCTGTCTCTGTATGAACACGACTTCTCAGTTCTTCAAAAGCTTTCATGCTCTTCGAATCAAAGCCTCCTGCAAACTAACCACATTTTTTCCCTAAGTTCTTAGTTTGGGTAATTTTGAAGAATAATGTTCCTCTACATAATAATTAAATGGACCAACATTATTATAATTATTGATTAATTATGAATATTAAAAGTCTAAGACATTATGATAATCAATTAATTATTAGTAATTTATATGATTGCAAGTACAAGAGTCACATATCTCGTTTACATGTTTTTCTAAGGGTAATAGCCTTTTACTTGGGTGCAAAACAACAGTGGGTTATCAGTTCAATGATCCCGTCATATAATGTAGCTTATCAGATTTTCTCTTTTGCTATATTATTGTTCATATTAATCCAATCAATGTGTCATGCTAGCATTTAAATAATTAACTATGTAAATTGTAAAGACTTTTGAAGTTAATAAATTGAAAATAAAAATGTATTTAAAAGGGTTACATAGTTAACTTATTTATAAATATAGTAAAACTTTTATATGTGATGACTCAAAAGAATAAATTCTCAAAATGAAACGTACCTTGTGAACGCGAGAAGCAAAACGCACTCCCTGGAAAAGCAAAAATTCTCTATTTGGTTCTTTTTCAGGTCCACTCAATGCATTGTGTTCTTTTACTATGCGTTTCATGTATTTCCTTGCCAATTCTACACATAACATCTTTATCTGCAATGTTCAAATTAATAGACGCTGTTTAAATCAACCAAAGAAAAACATAGTAAAACAGAGTTGAAAGGAAAGCTCCTTTTTACTACATAAAAACTCATAAAGCTAAGCTTGAATCTTATGATATATAGTGATACAAATTGTTTGCTTCAGCTATGTAACAAACCTTCCCAACAACTCCACAATCCAACAACCAATCAGTGGGAATTCCAAGTTCCTCGTATCGCGAAATCGTCGTGTCCCTTGTTTGTAACAATGCATAGACACTCTGCTCCACCCTTTCAAATTGGTAGAGGCAAGAAAAAAGGTAAAAATTGTTAAGAAAACGTGAAGTAAACAAAGGATCGATAAGTGTGTTAGCTATTTCCATCAACAAAGAGAAAAGTTTTTTTATTAGTGAGTAATATCATATTATATACCAAAAGGCATCTCTAGGATTTAAATAATTTATACAACACACTTCTCTAAATTCTAGGGCTAAAAACGTAAATAAGTAAATATGATAAAAAGAAAACGAATCAATTTAGGTTTTACGGGTGTTGCCTCCGACCCTATCAAATGTGTCATCCTTAACGTCGATAATGATCACTTAAAATGCTAGATAACATATTCAAGACATTCAAACAAAAACAATGCAATCGATTTTAATCAAATGACAGTTACAATCAAACTCACTGTGCAACCTTCTACTTGATATTTAGCTCAACAATTTACTTGTTCAGATATTTAGCTCTCGGATGTTATTGCATTGGAAGAGAATAGTAGAGAAACATGACATACTTATCTAGCAAGGAGTTCATTTTGTTTAAAGCAACTTCACATGTGAGTTTGGGATTGTCAACAAAAGAAGAGACTTCTTCTCTTAGTTCCATCAGCTTCTGATATCCAAAGGCTGCTTCTCTTAAAGCATCTGATTTTCGCTTAGGCCAATCGAAATGTTCGAGAATCTCCATTCCATCAACCTTATCAAAATAGAAAAACGGTATGTATGATTACAAGATATTTTATCTTTCTCACATGTGAGCTTAGATGTTAATATTTTCACGAAATGGCCTATTATTTAGTGAAAAAATGACATCACAGAGCTACGAACATAGGAGGAGTTAGGAGAATAAAGAAGTTAATTCAATATCATATATACCAAAGAAGATAACTTTTCGTCTAGCCATATAACGAAGGAGACGATATCTTCCATGTTGGAGAAACACGCTTCTCTAACTTCCATTGCCAATGCCACAACCAAGTGATCTCCTTGAGTTTCCATATGAGCTTTCACCTTAATTTAGATAGAACACACACACATATATATTAGCATTTAGAACATGTACATACTTATTATTCTAATTAGCAGAGTTTTTAGAAGGCAAAGATATAAAGAAGTGAATATCTGTTCTCAATTTCGAATCAAATGCATTTAGAGTTGAAGAGAAGGAAGATGGTGTATAACTTTCACCTCAGGTTTCATCATTTTTCGATTGAATTGAACTAACTCGGATCCTCGATGAACTTCTCCTCCAGAAGTTGGATTGGAGATAAAATTTGTGCTATCATTATCATATTGGCTATCTGGTTCACAAGAAATTTTATTCATCTTCACTTGAGCAAGTTTAAGGGGTAAAGTTACATTCTTTCTCTTGCTAATGTCATCGTATTCTAAATTCGAACTTGAAGAATCGCCAGAACTTCTTGCCCTTTCGCTCTCAGCCTTTTCCATGATTTGCTTCTCACTCCCTATGGCCAACTTATGATGCTCTTTGTAAGATGAATATTTCTGTTGTAGACTTTGTTCAACTGATTTAGACATCAGTTGGAATGATGTTGCAACTGAGTTGACAGATTTTCTTGAAGAAACTTGCAATCTAACCTCTGAGAGAATTAAAGTTTCAGCACTCAGAGCCATCACTGCTTCTAAAGGATCCTTCCACCTGTGGCTCGAATCGATTATGCTGGGAGGCGAAACAGCACTCGAACCACCTTGGTTTCTGATCAATTTCTTCAAACTCAAATTTGAATTAGGCTTCTCACTGAAACTACTTGTTCTTCTCCTTGAACTATCAATTGAAGTATTTTCAAGATTATCGATCTCAGAAGAGACTGGATGAGAAAAGTTGCTTTCATGATCTGTTTCTGCTTGTCCAATCTCCTTTCCTGCATACTCTAACATGAGTTGTTTTGCCTTTTCTTTTGACTTTGGACTTGAACTCTTATTGAGATAACGAGCGGATTCACCTGCCGTTATCTGGTTGTTTCGATGCTCATACCTCAAGCAAGCATTGATCCAACGAAGGTACACTAACTCTTCAACTTCACTAAACCTATTCATCTGGAGCCCTTCAAGTTGCTTTATGAGATCCTCATTTTCACTCTTTAACTTTTGAGCCTCTTCTCTTTCCTTGGTGATTATTTCACTCTGCAGCAAAACTCAAACATAAAGGAAAAGTTTTAAAATGGTCTTTAAAGCCACCAACCTCAAAAATAGCTATAAAATACAAAGCTACCCGTGGAAGAGAGTTTCTAGGAAGTGTAAAATGTATGTGGAATGATATTGATATGAAATTGAAAATCATAGATAAAATACCAGGACACAGATCAAGGTATTATGTCCACAAGCTCAGTAAGAGAGCAGTTTATTGCTAGAGAGAAAATACAATGATATCAAGCGACTTTAGTAGCATTGGAGAATTTATATAGCGTATTTCTCTAAAATTTAGAGTCAAATTATAAATAACATAAATGTAAATTCAATTTAAGTTTGTAGAGACTCCTTGCTTGGTCGGCACCAAATAACAAATTAAAAGCATTCAAACAGTCACATTATACTCAAAATTGGCCCTTGAGACCACTAACCTCTGTCATCTTAGTCAGTGTTCTGATTCTGGCCTTCATAACTTCTAGTTTAGAAGTTAGTTCCTGTTTTTCATGTTGAAGCTCTCGATTCTTCCACTTAAGCTCCACAAATTCTACCTCGAAATCCTTCGCCGCTTTCTGTTTCTTATAAAGTTCTGCTTCTTTCTTGACAGCCTCTTCCTCTTTTGCCTGCAAAGTGGAAACTCGTTGTTTGAGTAATAATAAACGTTCTTTTGTTTGATTTGCATCAAGCTGAATTTGCCTCTGCAGCTCCTTAATCTTGCCCCTAGCCTCCTCTAGTTCCTTTTTCATCAATGCTCCCTTCAATATCTCTTCTTTTAGAATCTTTCTCTCAGCTTGCAAAGAGCTGATTGTGTTATTAAGCATACTGATATCATCATTCTTGGCGTCTAGCTGCTTTCGTAACTCCATGACGTCGGTTTCACTGTATTTTATTCCGTCGCACATGATCAATTCACCTTCAAGTTTCACTTTCCTCTCCTCCAATTCCATCAACAATTTCAGCAACCTTTCCAATTCAATCTTATTGTTTTCTATAAGGAATTCAGGCACGTTTTCTTCTTTCCTATTGTCATCAAGCAACCAATTTTCCAAATTTTGTTGTGGTAGTTGAAGTACTTGAAACTCATCTGAACTATGATCTCCATTTTCAAGACCAGAGGTTGTACCATTAACTTGACTAGTTGCATCATTTATTGAATTAGCTTCCTCTTCTTCTTCTTCGTCCAATCCCTGCAACACAAAGCTTATAAAACTAATACAAAATGCATTAAAACATTACAAAGTTAATATTCTAAGACATTGTAAGAAGAAAACACGCGCACAAACACACACACGAATAATTCTTTGGTGTACTCGCTTTACATTCTTCTTCACGTCCTCTCCATTTTCTACGTAAATAAGGAAAAAATAAAAAGATAAAACAGAATTAGAAAAGGCATAAACTTAACTGAAGAAGCAAAATAAACAAGAAAGAAAAAGAAGAAAAAAAGAGGACAAAACCTGAACAGTTGGTGGTAGGCAAGAAAAATGAGGTCCATGATCTGATTGTAAGCTGCTTAATTGCATAAGCTGCAATTGAAACAGCAACAACAACACTTATTCTGTTCATCATCTGCAATAATGCCAAAACAATAAACTTCAAAATCCATCTTCCCTTATCTTCATGGGCTGAACATTTAGAGTTAGCTTTCAAGTACAATCCCAATATGACTTCAGAACAAAACCAACGTCAAATTCAAATCCAAATTAAAACTATATCTACTAGTTCTTTTAGTGATGAATGACCATGTACTTTATAGGAAAGATGCATGAGATTATAGTATAAATAAGATTAGAGAGAGACAAGACATGAGAACCTTGAACTTAGCTAGAGATCTTGAAAGTGGACAGAAAGAACAAAAATGAGAATTAAGGTTCTGGTTGTGTTTTTGTCTTCTTTTCAGGACAGGAAGATTTTGAGTTGTCTATTTGGGAAATGAATAAATTTCATTATCATTTTTTTTTTTCTTTTTGTGTGGGATTTTGATGAATATTTGGGTAAGTTTACAAGTGCTCAGTCCATGTTGCTATGTGAAAAATCAGAGTCAGTTTTCAGAATTGAATAGAGGTGGTTAGTTTCTTTTTGTGATTATAAATGGCCCAAGTGTCACCACTTTATATACTAATTTATATTGAATCCAAAACCAGTAATATAATTAGATTAAATTAATAATCAAACTCTTTTATACATTACAACATCTAATGTCAAAGCAAGCTTAGATCCAAATACAAGCGTGATCCTCTCATTACTCCATGCTTTATCACGTGTTATAACTACCTATGTTGAGTTTACAAATGTTTCACATCCTATACTTCCCAAAACTCCTATAAATATTGGTGATTAGATTGGTGAGAATTTTGCCAGGAATTAAAGAAAAATCTTATTTCTCGTCGTTTCAATTATATTTTATTGTTGCACTCCGCCTTTTATCTCGCTTTATGTATCGTTTATCGCATAGTTAAATCACGTACTGATTAGCTTGCCAAGTTGATGAAACGTCTAGTGGTCAGAGCACAAAGCTTCAAAACGAAAATTAGTTAGAAGATAGCTGAGTCACGGATCACACTCTTTTTAAGACGTTTTGCGGCTTTGCTCCTTTGTGCACACAGAAGTTCCCAGGATAAAACAGTATTTGTTCTTCAATTGATTTTGCACCAAAATCAATTGAAATCTCAACACTCAAATAAACACTCACAATTACTCGGTAAACTCAAAGAAGTTTTAGAGAGAGTATTTCTTGCTTATGAAAATTTCTCGCACGTACCAAATGAAAGAATGAGGAAAATATATATAGTGTGAGGAAATCAATAGACCGTTGGAAATTAATTTTGATAAGTTAATTTGTAATCTTTTTATTTATGGAGGGGTTATGTTGACTTATTAAAGACTAAACGGTAATAAAACGTTTGATTCTTTTAATTATGTAATAAAAATTACGACTTTAATTTTTCTCATCATGTTTGATCATCTTGCTTAGGATGTCAATATATGCGATGAGTTATAACCTTTCGCATAGCTATCTCGCATAGTTCATGTTATCGCATAGTCATGATCAATATTACATAATAATTGAAAAACTAAAACACGAAAGACTTTCAAGTTTTCATTCGTCGTTTGAAACATAGTTATCGCATAACTTAGTCTTTTCATATCGCATACAGAATTAACGTTTTAAAACACGTTTAAATCATAGCTATATCGCATAGTTTGGTTTTCTCGCATAAATAATTTTTCATTCAACATATTTCAATTTTAGTTGGTTTATTATTTTATATAATATTATATTTTATTGGTATTTGTATTTCCATCGTTGATTGTGATGCATATTGCAATGGGGGTTTGGTCTTTCTTTCTTTGGTCTAAAAAATTGCCACGAAATTGAAATAGAACCTTTGTGGTGGCCAAAAATTTAATGTTCAACAACTTTCTTAATTGAAAGGGTGAGACCATGTAACTTATCATAATAAACCAAAAGTTTTTAGTATAGGAAAAAAAAAGTTAAGATATTGTTTGACAAAACAAAAAGGGAAAATTATTTTAAATCATGAAATTGTTGAATATATTTATAAATATAGAAAAATATCGGATATATTATGACATATATAATAGTCAATTGTAATCTATCAAAAATATTTTGCTATATTTATCAATATTTTTGTATTTTTAAAATAGAAATAAACACATTTTTGGTATAGTTTTTTTTTTTTCCTTTTCTACATTTCAAAATGTTATATACTTTTTGATGCTCTTGATTTCAATTTAATTTCTAAATTTTAAAATATTACAATTTTATATCTTAAATTTAAAATTTTTTCTAACGTGATCTCAAATTAAGTTTCTTTACACTTTAACTTACTTTCCATCGTTGACATTAATGTTTATTAAATAAATTAAAACAGTCATGAAGTGAAATTTTAATTTTAATTTTAATTTTAATATTAATATTAATAGTGATGAAAAGTAGTAAAACATAGTTATAATTATTTAAATTTAATTAATAGACACTAACACCCACATACTAATTAAAAATGATTTTTAAATTGAAATGAAATTTAAATCTCAAACGGAAAATTGTAATGTTTTAGAATTTATAGACTAGTTTGCAAACATACTCAAAACTTAGAATTAAATGGGTATAAATTTGAAACATACAAACCTTTTTTTTAATCTTTTAGAATATGAATAAAAAGAACATGTTAAGATATTAAAGATCAGAATGAAATAAATGAATGAATAAGATTGGAAAAGAAAAGTTATATGTGAATTTGGGATGACCACTAATAAAACGTAGACGTCGTCCTTTTGGCATTTATGTGGCCTTGTTTTCATGTGGTCGTCTCTTGTACCATGTGTGTTCTTATGTGTCACTTGAATCCCAATCATTTTTCTTTGTTGATTTTGTAACAACTTCAAAAAAAAATCATCTTTTATGTAACAAATTATCAATAATTACCGAAATTGGGTTACATAACATTGATGCAATGTCAAGTAATAGTAAATATGATTGTCAAGTATATTCTGATCGTTTGATCTCAAAAACAACGTTCGGTTATTTATTTTTTGATATATTTTTTGTGTCAAGTAAGATAGTATACTTGACATGTTTTACATATCAAATTTGTGAATTCTTCGTTAGTTTTGTATTATATTTGGTTACACTTGACATTTTGTATATAATTAGACAATTAGATAAAACATTAGTGTGTGAAAATGTGTGGAGCCTAAAATACAAATTGACGGCATTCTTTTTTTAAATTATTGTAAAATTTTATAGCTAATGAGAAAATATATGTGCATTGAAATCTTTGAATTATTAGTTGTATCAATTAAAATCTTTAAAAAAAATTATTCTAATTGTACTAGATAACAATTTAAACGTTATTTTGTAAATATGATACAACATCAAATATGAATTTATAATCATTTTTGTTACATGTTTTTTGTAAACAAATTAATTGAGAGAGAGAAGAAAAAAAAGTGGTGACTGAACGTGCGATAGTCGACGGAGGTAAGCGACCAGGAGATAAAGCAGTGTTTGATGACAAACGATATGGAGTTGTGAAAGAGAGATAATATTGGAAAAATAAAGATAGAAAGAAAAAAATATGTCATAGTCTATCGATAATAGACAATCCACTTATAGATTTTATGGACATAGAATCTAGCTATTATTGATAAATTTTATTTTATTTACAATCCTTTAAAAATATTATTGTTATCGGTACAAGTTGTGGACTACTTATAATATATTATTAATATAAAAATATTACTAATAATTAGTTACATCACATTGAATTTTTTTTATATATTGTGTTTGAGCCACCTCACGTGCACCTCATCTCACGAGACAACCTATCTGACCCTACAATATTTGAGTGTCGTGTGTTGATTGAATTAATATACAATAATTTTTTAAAACATTACTGAACAATAAAAAACAATCCATTTGTATAAACTCATGGAGAAGAAAATAAGAGGAATTGAAATGTAATTTTATTTTTTCAACAACCTAACCTACAAAATTTTTGTGTTATATATTATGTCAAGTAACCTCTTTAATGTATTTACAATATATATAGTTTGACCTAGGTCTCTCCTCCTGTGTTCTTTAGATATCAATTTATCACACAATTAAATCAAATCTTTCATGGGTTTGTTCAACATGGGGTCATGTGTAGAGTGTAAGTTGGGCTTCCAAGCCATAGGGACGATATATATGTTTGCACAACTGCATGCCCTACCTCTCTCTCTTCCCTTTGTCAAATTATTCGTCTTTTTCTTGGTCATGATTCGATCTATTTCTTTATTTTTAGATTTATTCTTTCGGTCTAAAATATTCTCATTACAATAACATCGATGTTGAGTTAACAAGGTTGGTGGTAGAAAGCTAGAATCAAAATTGAACATTTCAAAATTAATTATTAAAAAAAGTGAATAAATGGATGAATACCAACAACGTAACAAAGTTAGTGAAACCAAATGCTACAATAATGTTGGGGGTTTGGCTTTGGGAAACCCTAATTGGTAATTAGGGTAGCGGCCGAACAACTCCAAAGATTTAAATGCTTTTATGAACTCTAATATTATAATACACACAAATGGAAGAGTTCAAAACACTATTCCAATTAAAATATTTCTCATTTTCATTTACGACACCAAGAAAAAAGGCACAATATAGTCTCTCATTCCTTGTCTATATATATAGTCTCTCTTTCTTTATCAATGCAAAGGACAAAACTTCTTGTGAAGTCGCATTGCTAGTACCTATCTGAATATATAACACCTACCTCACATTTAATATATAAAATTTTATACTTTTTTAGAGAGAAACTTCTTGTTAATACTGATTTCGTGATGGCAAATATGGCCAAATCAATATTTTTGTTATGCCTAGGTGTGTAGTTGCATAACTCAGACGGATTGTCATTACATGATAATTTGGTTATTTGGTTATTTAGCTATCTATGAAAGTCATTTCATATAGGATAAACCATAGAAGCGTAAGAGAACAATTCAGAAACATTAATAGATACCAAGAGAGGTTGATCCATATAGTCAGCTATGGAACTCTAAAGTAGGCATAGAAGATCGAACCTCATGTGATGAACAAAATTGTGCCCTCAACTTCGTACATGTACTCGGATTATTCACTAATGAGGTTAAGGAAATTAATTAGTCGAGTGATGGAACTATTTTCTTTTATGATCAAGAAAATTCTCTTTTAGCTCTTTAAATAATTGGGTTTGTTTATTTGATGACGGTTAATAAAAGTCTCTTTAGCATTTATGACACTTCTCTCTCTTTCCTCCATTTGCCAACCCTTTTGTGTTGGGAAAAACTATATTTTGTTGTGGTGATGCTATAAATTATAACCAATTTATATATATGATCAATTAATAAGAAGAGGTACATTCTTTTTTTTTTGTAATTCACACCCAATTGTTATGTAAGAGATCGCCCATTTCATTAAATAATTTTTCAAGTTCTTCCAAAATCAGATATCTACATCCAATCATCTTTGACAGATGGATAGATCTTTCGTAAATGTCCAAAACCACGTCTTTATCTAATGTAGTATTGGAATTCATTGGAGATAACTACTATTATTTGGATCTTCTAATTCTAATAAGTTTATAACATATATTTTTTTTCCTTTTAAAAATTTCCCATTGTATGTTCAATCATTTAAGATTTAATTTCACCTCAAGTAATTTTTTTTAATTTCTTAAAACTAGCTAGACTTATAAATCGATTTGAATTAACTTTTTAATTAAATTGCATTTAAAAATAATTGTTCTTAAACTTTAAAAAGCATTTTTTACGTATTTAAAAAGTTAATTCAAATACCATTATATACATACATATATATTAGATGGTAAAGAATTCCATTGTCTCAAGAAAAATCAACCCAATTATTACTCTCAAGAAAAAGAAAAAAAAAAAGGAATCAATTTCATTTAAATAACTTTTATAAAAAAAAAAAGTTTAAAACACAAAGACTCATGAATTTGGTTACATTCTCTAAGAAAAATCTTGTTTAGTTTAATTTGCTGTTCGCTACCCAAAGTGTTTTTATTAAAATATCAATTTACTACAAAAGAAGAATGTTATAAACACTATAAACTAATCACAAAGTCATTGCTAGAGTCGGATATTGAAGTTGGTTGTGGTACTCATTGTTGCCAAAATTTGGATGTCGAAGGTGGTGGTTTTTGTTAGAGTTGGTCATCGGAAGTGATGGTGGAAGGTGGCTGTGATGCACAATTCAATTAAGTGCTCCAAACGCTCTATATCAGCTGTAAGGTTATCCCTAACATGAAAATTCCCTCTCTTTGCAAATTCCGCTGTTCTAATTGTACATTATCATATTAGATTCAAATTACCAATCCGATTGTATCCCTTAAGAAAAAACAAAAAAAGAATTTTATTTCCTTGTCGTAGATTCCTATCATCTTATTCAGAACAATTATCAATCACTAAAATCCATATGTAGAACAGATAGAAAGAGAAAAAGAGAGAATATCCCCACAATCATAAACAAACATCCAAAATTCCAAAAACCATTTTTCATTACACACACAATAATAACCCACAGAATTAAACTGTAACATATAATTTCTTGTGAACATCCCACAATGTAAACAAAGACACAAAAAGGTCCAAAAAACAAAGATATCTATAAATAAACAAAGAACCCTTCCCACTTTGAAGAAATTGAAAAACACAGCCACGAAAACAAAAGAAATCAGGGAATTATTAGATCATGGAGTTCAACAGTTGCAAGGAATTCAAGATTGGAAAATGTGAAGGTCAAAAGGAAGTGGATGGAGAAAGCATCCCATTAGTTCTAAACCCTCCTCAGGCAAACAAAGCCGATTTTGAGTCCCTTTTGTTGTCTCTCAAAAAGAATCATGACTGGTTGAACGAAATGATCATCAAACACAGCGCAGTCTTGCTTCGAGGATACGATGTATCGAAGGCTCAGGAGTTCAATGACATCGTCGAAACCTTTGGGTGGGAAGACATTCGATACGTCGGCCCGGCTCCTCGAACCCATATTTATAAGAGGATATGGACTGCCAATGAAGGCCCTCTCTCTGAGTTCATTTACTTCCACCATGAGATGGTTTTGGTAATTAATTCTCTTGAAAACATACTAATTTCTTTTGGGTTTTTCTTTCTTAATTTCAAAAAATAATAATGATCTTAAAATGTGTAAAATATTGAATAAATAGATAAAGGAATATCCAAAGAGGGTAATACTGTACTGTGAAATACCACCACCAGAAGGTGGAGAAACCCCAATTGTTCCAAGCTTCAAAGTAACAGAAAAAATGGTGAAAGAATTCCCTAAAGAAGTTGAAGAAATGGATAAGAAAGGCTTGAAATATACATTCACTGCCCTTAGCAAAAATGATACTTCTTCTATGAGAGGCAGAGGTTGGCAAGACACTTTTGGATCATCTGATCCTATTGAAGCAGAGAAAAGGTAACCAATATTCATCTCAATAATTTTATGCCCCTAATCTTTTTAATCATTTTCTAAGTTGTTTTTGGTTTCACTATAACTTATTTTCAATTAAATATCTTTGGTCAACAGGCATTAAAATTTATTGACTATATGACAGTGATTATGTGACATCAAAATACATTTTTTTTAATTGATTTTAATATAGGATGAAATAGACATGTCACCTGCATACAAAGTATAATTTTGATTCATGTACTTTTCGAGTTTTATTCTATTTGGTTCATATATATACTTTTAAAAGGTACAAATTTTGGTTTGAACTATCTACCTTAATTGAATCTTACATTTATGGCACTTTGAAGTTAATTTTTGTTCATATTGATAAATAGTAATAATAATTTTTATGTAAGAAAAAGACTTCGAATGTATTCTAGTTTAGATTTCATTTATAGAAAGTACAAAAAGATCTAAACGAAATGATACCCAAAATAGATGGACCAAAATGTTCTCTTAATCTAAACTCAAAAACTACTCACCTTAGTATGGTTCTTACCTAACTCAACATTAAATGAATATGTTAAAAGAGTTTTTTTTAGTATAGCAAATGGGGCATGTTAGAAATACACTATTTATCTTGTTAGAAGCTCAAGCAATCTTTTAAGGTTTATAATTAAAATTAGATCTAAAGTTGATAAATTTGCAGAGCAAATGCATTGGGGATGGATGTAGATTGGCTACCAAACGGGGCGATGAAGACAATATTGGGACCAAGGTGCCTAACAAAGGTGTTTGATGGAAGGAAAGGAAGAAGAATGTGGTTTAATACCTTAGTAGGAATGCATGGGAAGGAGCACAGCTCGGCTTTAATGGCCGATGGGACGGAGATTGCAGAGAATGTGGTGAAGAGATGCCAGGAGATAATTGAAGAAGAAAGCATCCAATTCAGATGGGAAAAAGGGGATGTTTTATTCTTGGATAATTATGCTTTGCTCCATGGAAGAAGGCCTTCTCTTCCTCCAAGGAAAGTCTTAGTTGCCACCTGCAAATAGTTTGTTAAGTTGGATGCCTTTCCTTCTCTTCAAGGCTTGTGTGAGAGATACATATATACACATATAGATATGGTTCAATGAATAAAAAATATATATATACTTCTTATTTCACACTTCTCATTACCATTAATAAAGATATGTATTAAGGAGTTGCCACTAAATTAACCATTGGTCTTCAATTTGATTTCCTGTTTGTTTAGTCCTTCAAAGAGGAATAAAAGCACACCCCCACAGCAAGCACTAGAGAAGCTGGGGAAATGTTTAAGCAGTGAATTAGTCGACTATTAATTATAACAGCCTATGTTCGAGTTATAGACTATTTTAGTTCAGATAAAAATAATAATAAACACAGTAACCTAAGCCTAATTACATTCTTGAATGGAAGGTCATAGATTTTTTTCCCACCTGATAAACAAGGGCGAGAGATAAAATAAGACGAAAGATATTCCCTAAAAACTATGCTTTATATTTGGGTATGTCTAGATGACAAGTTCAGTTTAGATTGAACCAACCAAACTCAATCCAATCAATCCTAACCCACCTCAGGGTTGGTCCAGTTCTCGAGTTGAATTTATTAACACCCTTAAGGGTTTGGTTTAAAGTTTTATACATAAGAATTGACACGGGATTCTTAGAAAAAATCCATACGGGCATCTAAAGCAGCTCAAAGCCTCCCATTTTATCATCCTAGGATGTCTAGATATCCTCTGATCTGTCCCCTAAAACAAAGAACATATCCAACATAGACTTTGTCACTTTGCAACCTCGCTATGATTGGATGTAACAGAACGAAACAATCGAACAAAATTCTTTAAAAGGAAATTGCATTAAAGAACTTCATCGAACTTGGTTACAAATAAAGCTTCCACTAGAAATCAAATTCTTTGGACCAACGGATGAAAAAGGCAACCGGATGTAAACAATGAAAAAAGAAAATAAAAATAAAGAAAAGAACAGTCCAATTATTTCGGGACAAACAGGGAGAAATGTGCACTCTATAAAAGACTCACAACCCTTTACCAACTCAAACGAAATGGGGGCAATTTAAACCCATATAACCCCAACAACAGATACATACTTGTTGGATTATGAACGATAATATGATGATCGTCCTTGTCCTTGTCCTTGTCCCCGCCCTCGACCTCTCCCGTTATAGCCATATCCTCTTCCATGGTATCCTCCACGGAAATACCCTCCACGTCCAGGACCTCGACCACCTCGGCCTCCTCGATACCTCGGAAAATCGCCAAAAGTCTGCAATAGCAGTCAGGAAAACATAAAATACAGTAATTTTAAATGTATGAGACACAACCACCAGAAAAGTTACCTCGGTGTCTATCTTTACTTGCTCTGAATATCTAGTCCGCCCATTTTGAGGATCATTATCAATAGCATTGTAAGAGAGTGAATCAAAGAAATCATCCTTGTTATACAACGGCTGCAGATAAAAGAAAATAACTTAAATGTCATGGTTTGGAAGGAACTGAATCCATATTCTGAATAGAACTAAAATTTTATAACTCAAAAGACTTAAGGATGCTCTCACCTTATTCCCAGACTGTGAGAGTTCGCCTTCATCTTCTTCTTGAAGGTCATCCTCATCACTGACCTTTCCATCCACATCCTTATCCTTGAGATGAGATTTATTACCTTTACCGAGATTTCCCCATACCTCATCCTTGTTAAATTTCTCGTTCATAGCTGTGAAATCAAAATCTTCCGTAAATTTTGTCACCGGACGGGAACTCTGCAATGTGAAGAGTGAAATGTTGAACTCTAGGATTATTCAGATGTTGAGCTTCAAACATAAATACAAAAAACCTACAAGTTAACCCAACCATGATGTACTTTCAGATTATGTCTCCAACAAAATGAATACATTAATAACTAATCAATCATCTCCCTCAATTCTTTTTAATTTTCAGCGTTCTTATAAATTTTTCCTTGATAGTATAGACTTCTAAGTATGTTTTCAAAGGATAAACAGTTGAGTTTCAATTCAAATTATAGCATATCACTACGATTCTGGTCCGTCAAAAAACTTATTCAGAAATGAAGGGGGAAAGTACACAACTAAATAGGAAACAGAGCTTTCATTGAGTAACATGAAAGTAATGAAAGTATCTACAAGAGCGTACAGAAAAACAGCCAAACAAAAATAGCCCCAACAAATTACAAAGAGGTACTCCATTTCAAAAGGAAAAGATAAGAAAAAAAAAAGGAAGCTTTGCTAAAAATTGCAAAAGCAAAAAACTTAGGGTTGTATGGTTGAGAATTCAAATTCTTTTTTTTATATATCCATGAGTGTCTGAGCCAGCTTACGCATCTCAACTAATCTCACGAGACAACCCGCCAAACCCTACAACATTTGGGTGTCGTAGATGGTCACCGTCAATTGAACCCATAAACTCTTGGTTAGTTGTTGAGATGTCTCCTTTTCACACTAGGCTAACCCATGATGCTCAAGAATTCAAATTCTTTTTTATGTTTTCAAATTCATTGAGTTTAGCAAAAAATTGTTTTGTAAGACAAACTGAATTGTTTAACTTAAAATATTTAGTGAGTAACTACAACTACTTTATGATTTAATAAAAATGATATCAAACACATTTTAAACAATTGTTTAACTTGGAATTCAATTTATGAATCTGCTTCCAAGCAGATGTCTAAAAACACGAAATACAGCTCTTATTTTCACTTAATCCCTTGTTTTCAAATTTCTATTTTTATATTACCACCAAACAACCCCATAGTTACCAAAACCTAAGTGAAGTCATCATACCTTATAACCTTTCACAACTCCCCCTATCTCTCTCTGTCCCAAACAATTCTATGATTCCTCTCCATCCAAATCCCCCTAGAACCAACAATTCTATGATTCCTATCTATCAAAGAACCAACAATGAAGAAACAATCCCATCATAGAACTTTGACCTCGTCCAACAATTCTATGATTCCTCTCTATCCAAATCCCCTAGGGACCAACAGCAATGAAGCAATCCCATTGTAGAACTTTGCCCCCATCACAGAAAGAAACAACAAAACCTCCTCCATCAAAGCTCAGCAATCCCTATTCCGCAATAGATGAGACCTCGAAAGCCTCCAAAGAAAGAGGCCCAAATCAACCAAGTAAATTCGCAACTTCAAACAATATGGTTGTTGTCCTCCATCCTCAAGGACTTCCAATATGGTTGTGGTCCTCCATCCTTAAGGACTTCAAGGAAGGCCCCAAACAAAAGGAAGGGCATCTCCACTCTGAGTTAACTTTCCCATTAAATACATGTCAGGCAAAGTGCCCGAGTTGTACCTTCTTTGGAATCGTAACATTCGAGAGGAAAAAGGAGAGATGACGAAGGAGCAAGGGAATAGAGGAAAAACCCTAGGAAAGGCAAGAATCTACAAACAAGGGTCCCCTTCACCCTAGACCAAGTGTGCATCTCCCACAAGCAAAAGTAAAGTACGAACCTCCATATAACTCAAGAACACGTAGTTTTATGACCTTAAAACCTCCACAACCCCCTATACGTAAAGGGACAGATAAACAACAAAATAAAATAAGGCGATGACTCACCCAAATGCCACATGTCAGAGATCACAGAATAGAATCTATTTTTGCAAGGAGATATCAATGGGAGTTGGAGATGCAAAGTGGTTTCTCTCCCACTAGACCCACCTCCCATAATAGCTATCTAAGCTAGCTATCTAAGCTGGCTATCTAAGCCATCCTCGATGGAGCGTTTTACAAATTGGGAAAATAGAGGAAAACCTGAAGAGATAGCTTTCCAAGGATTGTGAAGATCTCACAATCCTACTTCCAGAGACCCACTCAAAAGGTGGGGGATCGTCTTTACTTCTGATTACTTTGACACAAAGCCTTCTAATCTTAAAAGTGCCACAACCATGTGGCCAACAAGGCCTCATTTCAATGTTTTAGTTTTAAATTTTAACACCCAACCTGCCTAGATCCAACGGTTTCCAAGGCATCTCCCAAATAACCAAATGCTACCCTCCACTCATCAGCCTCATCCCATAAGAAATGGCTCAACATCTTTTCCAAACTTTAGCCCAATGGCCCAGGAATTATAAAAATGGAGAGAGTAAATGGGAACCCAATTAGGACAACTTGGATGAGTAAATTTCCCTCCACTGGAGGAGAAGTGTTTTTTCCAAGAAGATGTAAAGCTTTTCAACGACTGGACTACAAAAGAACACTTTAAAGATGTTAGTAACATAAAGTAATTCATTAAGGAACTTAACGACAAGTGATGTCTACATCCATAATTAGTAATTTATTAAAGACTTCAGAAATTACCCCAGATCCTCTTCCTCGGCCTCTGTAATAATTGCGAGCCTGGAAATGAGAACCATTGGGCTGAAATACAGTATAGGAAAGAAAGAAAACATCAGTATCTCAATAACATAAACTAACAGAATATCAAGGACCAAAAGAAAGGGCAGCAATTGAGACATAAATATGTATTTCTGCCCATCTAAAACAATTTTATAGTAAAATCGGCCCATCTAAAACTATGGTTCTTTAATTGAACATAATATTGACAATTGGATAAATATACAGAGAAAATTCAATACTGATCAGATATGATAACATAAAACTCTTCCCAAAGTGGAACTTCCAGCAATGAACTCAAGAACTGGAAATAAGCAAATGTAAGCATCTCACTGTGATGCAATAATTAAAAAGTAGTCTCCAAAAACAAACTGAGACTTTAACTAAGAAGGCTTATAAAAGAAAATCTAAGTGATATTATGACCAAATCCCTCACCAGGATTAAGTAGCACTTCCAGCAGTGAACTCAAAAACAGGAAATAAGAAAAGGCAAACATATCACTGTGTGATGCAATAATTTAAAATTTTAGAAGTCGCGTAAAACACAGCCTTACACAAAGAAGGCCACTAAAAGAAAATCTAAGCCATAATACGACTTAAACCCTGTCAGTAAATTTTTCACTAAATGATGCAGCGATTTAAAATGTTTAGTAGTCTCTCAGATCACAGACTGACTGAGAAGGCCTATAAAAGAACATTTCAATCATATCTAGAAGTTCGATCTGAACAACCACAATTACATTTGAATCAATCATAAATTGGATAACAATCTTCAAAGACCCTACCTTGCATAATGGTGACACTTACAGGAAGAAAAATTAAAGAAATAACAGAAAAACAGCAGATCAGACACCAAAAATTACATTTGCGTTTAATGAATTAGATAGACACCTTCTGGATAGGCCTTGACAACACAGGTAGTGGTAGTATCGGTGGCTGGGCCTCTGTTGTCACTGGCTTAGAAGGTTCTAAAGATGATGATTGGACTACTTCCACATCCTTATGCACTGCATGTAAAGGTTGAGATGAAACCACAGCAACAGGCCCAGACTGCAACAGCTGCCCAGGAGTAACTAGAGAAGGTACAGAAGATTCAGCACGAGAGTTGGATATTCCAACTACAGATGAAGTTGACTGGGACACAGTTTGATACAGTAATGTGGAACCAGAAACTGCACTAGGTTCATTAGAGATTGGTGGTATGGCAGTACTAACATCTGCACCAGAAAATGAAGACAGTATTGGACCTCCTGGCAAACTAACACTAACTGGGGCTCCAGAGAGGGTATGAACAGCTGTCTTATTAGCAACTGAACTTGGTAACGTTTCAGAAATAGACATAAAAGGGAACATAGGCAAGGCTGTTGAAAAAGTTGGAGGGGGCACAACAGCAGAGGTCAAGTTAGGAGAACTACTACTACTACCAGAGAGCAAGGGAGATGGAACTTCAGGTTGTTTTGAAGCTCCAGTGGGTAAAGACGCATTAATGTTAGGATACTGCATTGACTGTTGAAGAGATGGAGGCATCGACAGACCAGGAGGAGGTCGTACGATCGACTGCTGGTGTAACTGAGGAAGCCCATTTGGTGGGCCATAATACCCTTGCCAATACATGGGCATCGCAAGTCCACTGCCATTTGCACTTGGAGGAGGTGGAGGAGAAGCTCCCCACGTCCCCAAGTTGGCCCCAGGTTGATATGGAGGCAAACCACCTTGAAAATTGGACTGAGGGAATCCAAACGCTGTGTTGGAAGTATGATCAGGTAATGACCCACTGACAGCAGAATGCATGCTGGTAGATGTGGAAACTGATGGGGGATAGTGAGACTGCATAAGCAACAAAAAAGAATAAGAGTAACATCCTGTAATGATGATAAAGCTAGCATGCCTTAACGTACTTAGATATTAGAACAGATACACTCTTATTTGAAGAAAAATACGAACTTACTTGAATAATTGCTGGATCATTGTTTATAGGTGCTGCCGGCTGAACAGGTGGAGACGATTTAACCTGCAAATCCTGGCAAGAGCACAAAAGAGCTGCTTATTGATCTAAGCAAAGAAAAGGAAATGAAGCCACGTTACCCCCCATCTAAACTATTGACTATACAGCATTTAACGGAAATGACAAATTGGAGAAAGTAAGAAATCCATAAAAAAAAAAAATGAAGAAGAAGAAGAAGAAGCATGCCCTAAACAAAAGTACCACATTGAATCAGCAGGTTCATATGAACAGATATTCAAGAGCTAAACAGCATGAAAAAGGGACAGACTCTATTAGCGACACTTGACTTTCACTCTAAATAATAGGCAATTCACTGGACCTAGCTTAAAAAATAACTAAAGCCCCAAAGTATATTATCAAACATAATTTTCAAAGCATTTGATACCTTGATATCACTTCCACGGAATAAGATGTACTCAAAAACTTTATCACTTGGAGGAACGTGGGGGCCATCCTTCTTTCTTCCTTCTGTTCCAAACGATCTCACTACCCCCAAAAAAATTAAATAAATAAATAAAGAGTGAATCGTATACAAGTTTGAAAATGACTACATTAGATAACAAACATCAAAATTATAGCACATACAAACCATAAATAATAAGAATAGTTGGTAACAGGATGTACATATGCGAAAAGAAAACCTTTTAGATGCCAGAAAATTCCATTCAGGTGGTACATGGTTCTCAAAAGTAACAATTAAAGACCCATATCAGTAACAATCTACTCCGTTCAATAACTTGCACTCAATTCTGACAAAAACAACAAAATATTGCCCGCAAACAAAGACAACAAAAAAACCATGCACTGGAATCCTATCGAACTCGTGAAAAATGCAGAAATCCGGGAACAAAAAGCTGAAGTACACATCACTTCATTTAAAATTGACAATCAGGACCCATTCCAAATTTCCAAGTCCTCTACAAAGGCAACCGATGACAGAAAGCGAATGAAATGGATCACTAGCATTATAGATGATAAATTAACGCATAAATAAAACACAAACGTCTTTTTTAGAACAATGCCTGAAAAAGAAAATTAGAGCCCTTTAACCACTATCGGATGCCAAACCTCAGCTGAACGCATAAATCTCAACCTCCAATTTCCAACTCAAACCCTCGTTATAACAAAATCAAAACAAAAACTTCATCAAAGTTCTAACAAAAGGAAATGTCCATGCATTAACAAAACAAGAAACAAAAAAATAAATAAATAAAAAATAAAACAGTGAGGCATGTATAATATAATCACGAATCTTGAAAAAGAAAATGTGAAAAGAAAAAGAAAAAATACCGTTTCTTAGTCCAATACTGGACTCTTCGGTGTTGATGTTGTAGAGTACGCCTTCGTATCTAATTTCACTCTTGGAAGTTAAACTAATCAAGCTTCCAATGTACGAATCGGCAGCTGAAGTTGGCCTGGAACCAGTATCGGAAGCCATAGGTATGAAAGTTGAACATAAACTAAGGAAAGGAGGAGGAAGGAGAGAGTGGAGTTTTTTAGGTTTTTAAGAGGGAGACTTGTGGAGTCTCAGATTCTGAATTCTTGATTTGGAAGAAGAAACAAACCCAACCCTCTCGAGTTTGTGTTTATTTGGGTATTTGGGTATTTGGGTAAACAAAAACAAAGTATGCCCTAAAATTACTACTTTTTCTTTTTTTTTCCTTTTGCACATTAATGCATTGCACTTAACCTACCATACATATTTAGCAATCAAACCATAACATTTATCTTAGATCTTACTAATAGACACACTCGTACAATCTAAAATTCGACTATATTTTGATTTATAATACTTATTTTATTTTATTTGTATTTATTAAAAAAATAATAGTATAATGAAATATTTTTGTCACGAGAATTCCAAAATCGTCTTGAAATGAAGGTTTAGTCATTTTTATAAGTAAGTAAAATAAGATGGATGTGTTTTTCAAATTATAAACTAGTTATTTTTTCCATTCACCTTTGTGAATAATTTTAAATAAATCCCTTTTTTGAATGTAGTATTTGCATAAGATATTTCTGTTGCATTGAAATTTTAATATTCAGTTGTCAATTATATTTAACCATTTTTGTAAGAAATCATAGTTTAGGTTTTTTTTCCATGTGGTGCTATAAAATGAAGTTTTAGCTCCTCTTGCGGATGAAATGAAAATAAGATAAACGGTATAAAATGAAGATTTGCCTCATTTTCTAGACTTATTTGGTTTATTGAAAGTTACTAGAATTTTATCACTGTATATTAGTGTCACTTGCATGATAAAAATTTATCAATGTTTATAAATGATGTTTGATTGGTGGTAAAATAAAGTTGGGGTTGTAATTATTATAAGGGGAGTTAGAACAAGTTAACGAGGTGACAAATATGAGTTTACGTAAACAAAGAGACAATAGACATCTTTAATTATTAGTGAACCAAACGGTACTCCTCCAATCCAACTCTACCAAATTATCAAGTTGCAAAACTGACCTTTAGTGCATGTGATGGATGTCTAAAATTTTGTTAATTTTTCATTTACTTTGCTATATTTGAAAATGTTTAAATAATAACTATTGAATTAATATTAATTTGAAGAACTATTATCATTATTATTATTTTTTTGTTTAAGAACTATAATTTGATTTTAAGAAGACTAATTGAGAATACAACTAAAAATTAGACCTTGGAAGTGCAAAGTTGAAGAAACGCCAAAGGATTAACCTTTAATTTGGAACATCTCTTTGGCGTAAAAGAAAAGGGCTTTGAACTTTTGATTTTGTAAATTGTTAGTTTGATTCTGAAAACCGCTCATGGTTGTTGTTGTTACTCTTCTCTTCCCCTTGCATTGAACTCAACGGTTGAAGTAGGGTTGTCCCGAACTTGGTGGGAATCACATCACAAATTATTTTTTCAAAACTTCATTTTTAGATTGCCATTTTCACGAATTCATCTTCTCTACACTGCATAGATTGAACATTGAATCCCATCATGTTCACGCCTCAGAGGACGGGGTGGCCTGCTGCATCCCTCACGCCTCGACCCGAACCAAAACTTGCACTTTCCAATTCCATTCTTCTTGGAAAAGGCAAGGATGTGACTTTTACAGACGACCCACCTCCGCCGTTGGGGTCTCTTAACGACGAATTGTATAAAACCTCGACGGCGGTGGATACTGGGGACATGGATGATTGGAGGAAGTTTAAGAAAGCGGGGTTGTTGGACGCGGCTGCAATGGAGCGTAAGGATCGGGAAGCGCTTCTCGAGAAGGCTTCAAGGCTTCAAAGCGAGGTTAGGGATTATCATCAAGTCTTACTCTTTTTTTTTTTTTTTTTGTCTTTTGATTAATTGGGGTTCAATTGTAATGTGGTGGCTTATGTTTCCTGGTAAAAGCTAGTTATTATTGGTACTTCTGTTGGTTCTTGTCAAGCAAAAAAGAAAGAACTCTTGTTAAAACGTAATTGTTTTATTACTTTAGCTTTTTATTTATGGATAGGAGTTCAATTGAAAAGACAAAGAAGTTCTTTCATTGTTATTTGTCTGTAAGCTTCTTTGGGAGAGTACTTTAAGCCATTAACAATTTTAATGTCCACTTAGAAAAACCAGGCAACCTACAATATGTCAAGCTTGCGTGCTCATATGGACATGCAGCATAAGATTCTAGAGAACCCAGTTTAAACTTGTTAATCTTTCTTTGCTGGCAGCTTAGCAGAAATAGTTCCCAAGAACAATTCCTGACACACTTCTGTGATATAACAATACCGAGTCAGTTTGGCTGATCACACGTTTCGTTAGAAACTTAGTTGAGTTCAGCAATATACCTAAGATTCTATCTCGAGCTTTTATTCTTTTCCATAGATTTATCTCTTTTCTTATAAGACTATTTGGATATCAACATTTAAAAAATGATTGTTCTTTTCAACCTTGCAATGGTTTGTAGGAAAGGCATTCAATTGTCCTTTCTTCAATCTCTCTGTTTTCTTGGTCATAGTGCTGGTTGGTGGATAGTATTTAGATAATTTGTTTAACTACGTTGACATCTTTTGGCGTGTGCAGCTTTAGGAGGTGTTAATAAATAGTTGCTGGGGAAGTATCCTTTGTAAGTGACTGGAGATTGCAAGAAACTCGTTAGTTGCTTGGAAATATGATAGACCAATATTGAATTCAGTTTATTTTTTCTCTTCAAAGAGCTTCATCAATTATACATGTTTTATATTCATTATGCAGATGAGAATGTTTTCATTGATACACACACACACATACTTCTGTTGAAGAAATGATAATTTTTTGGTGGAACAGCTAGGGAATGGGCTGGTAAATATTATAAACATATATATGTTTTTGAATGTAATATAGGCCTGCACATTATAATGCTGTAGTATTTATTATAAACATCTTGCAAGGTGGGATTAAATGTTTTAACTGCTTGCAACAATAGTTTCTGTTGGACCTTATAAGTTGCTCGTACATGGATTTATTGGATTATTATTTTCGTGCAGCTTTTTGATTATCAGCACAATTTGGGACTTCTTTTGATAGAGAAGAAAGATTGGGCTTCAAAGTTTGACCAACTAGGGCAAGATTTAGCAGAAACTGAGGAGATCTTCAAGCGCGAACAATCAGCACATTTAATTGCATTATCTGAGGTTGAAACGAGGAGGGATAATTTGAAGAAAGCTCTAGCTGCTGAGAAGCAGCATGTTTCTAGTGTATGCTACTCTTGGCCATTCCACTTCCTCATTATTGGATTTACTTGTTTCTTTATGTTGCCATTTTCCTTTCGTTTTACAACCTTTGATAGGTTATCAATCGCTAATGTGTACCAAAGAAAATATGTAACTGGTGCGGTGTGGGGGGACTTTTATTGGCAATGGTACATTAGCTTTGGTGGACCCTTGTAATTGAGCTATAGAAGTTGTGACCGAGCGAAGATTGAAGTGTAGCATCTACTCTCAAGGAGTATGCTTTAGTGTAGAAGAGTTTTGCAGTATGGCGAGACAAGGGAGCTCTCTATTTATTCTTGTTAGTGATATATAATTAAATTTACCTTCACCTACTAGCTTAAGTTTTTTGGTCAAGCAGGGTTTAAGATGGTATCAGAGTAGATTGCTTCTGGATGTCCTAGGTTCAAACCCCTACAATGTTGTTTTCTCCCCAATTCAAATTGATTTCTACTTGTTGGCCTTTCAAGTATTTCAAGCCCATAAGTGAAAATGAGTGTCAGTGATATATAATTAAATTTACCTTCACATGCTAGCTCAAGCTTTTGGGTCAATTGGTGATTTAAGAATTCTCAAGTTTGTACTTGTACCTCCTTATCATAAATAATACCAAGTTCTATCACAATTGCCAATTTTGGAAATCGGCCTTCTATTTTCTATTTAAGTGAATATACGGCCTTCTATTTTCTATTTAAGTGAATATAGAAAGCAGGGAAAAAAGTCAAAGGTCTGGGGAAGCCTACAAAGAGTGTTAGATGTGCCAAATTCTAATTGTCATGCAATCACAACTTTGACTTAATAAAAAATTTGTGTTTCTCACTTACCAAATATTCCAAATAATAGTGGAAAAGAACTACTTGCCACAAAAACTTCCCTTTCCCTTGAAGAGAGATTGGAGGACCACCTTTTGACAAGTACAATAAGCTCTACTATTGTTTCCATAAAAAAAAACTGCAATAATCTTTACTTAGTGTGACACTCCAAAATGTTCTAAAATTCTATCCATCTTCCCCTGACCCCTGCTTATTAGGAGAGCCCGGATAAGACTGAAAGTGATGTAAAAGGGACAACAATGGCCATTAAAGTCATATCAACTATTTCCCTATTAGACAATACCTGTTTGAACTTATAGTTGAAAGAAAGGTTCCCTCAGCTAAATTACAGAAGTGATATAATCAATCTTTACTGTGAAGAGATTGAATGAACAGACCAGGAGAGATTGAACAAAATTTATGATCTTAGTTTGAAAATTGGATACGTGGAATGAACTTAAGTCTATGGAAATAGGTCCTAGATCTTAAAGGTTGATTAGATGTCTAAAGATATCTCGATTTGAAGTTTTTACGGCTGTGTGCCCTACCAAGTCATTGTTCCATTTTGTAGGGAGGGCTTTATACATGGAGTGTCTAGCCATTGCAGCATTGGTCAGCGTGGATTTGTTCACACTATTTCGTCATTATGATATAAGGATGTCAGTAGGAGCTGGTCTTTCTTGCTTTACTATCTTTTCTGGTACACTTGTGCTATTTTATCTTCGTCTTAATGACTTGATTTTGTATTATAACAAATAGTTTTTACTTAGTTTTGCATCTTGTTTGAAATAGTCACTTGAAATTTGGAATAATTAATTTTTGGGGACTTTAGATCAAGGAACCTGTTTATGTGCTGAATAGACTAGAAGTGGCTGGTTCCCTAAGTCATTGACTCGCCCCTTCGTGTGGAATTTCCTAGACCACAAAATTGTGAAAGCTAAGGACTCTATAGTCAGCCATTGCTGGCCTGACTCTCTCTGTGTTTGGGACTTAAAGTTAAGAAGTTATCTTACTAATGCTGAATTTGATGATTGGACAACCGTTGATATCTTATGACTAAGCTAAGATCATTCTCTTAGAAGACTGGTATAAAGTTAAGTTTGGTTTATTGCCAAAAAGAAAAAACTAAGAATTTTGTAATTTTGTGAATTGTTTTCATTGCGATTATTGTTTGCTTCTTGAATGTCAAGGTTGAAAGGAGTTTTCATGCCTGCTCTTGCTGCAGCTTAAAAAGGCTTTTTATGAAGTAAATGAGGAGCGTGCTGAAATAAAGCTTACATCTCAGAAGAAGTTGGCTGATGCAAATGCTTTGATGCATGGAATTGAGGAGAAATCTTTGGAGTTGCAGAAAAAGTTGAATGCTGCTGAAGCCAAGCTTGCTGAGGTAAATAGGAAAAGTTCAGAGTTGGAGATGCGAATGCATGAAGTTGAAGCTCGTGAAAGTGTGCTTCAAACTGAGCAGATATCCTTAGTCACGGGGTATTTTTCTGAATCTCTTTTCCCTTGAGCATATGATCCATCAATCCAGGATTTGTTTGGATTTAGGAGCAATCCTTCTGTTTGAATTGTTGTCCTTGATTTCTTATAGGAATCTGACCGGTAATGAGAAGCTTTTCAAGTATAAATATAAGATTAAATTTTCTACAATATATCAACTTAACTCTTATAAAAAATATTTATCAACTTAAGTTTTTGGATTCATTAGTGATTTAACACGACACTAGAACAAGAGATCATCTTGTGCAAACTTTCGCAATGCCATTTTTTCCCTAATTAATATTCTGTCTGTTTAAGTGTTTGGTAATTTAACCACACTAGATTCAACACCTCTTTGAATGGGTGGTGAAAGGGTTCAAGGCACGTTTTCGAAATTTGTAGAAAGGACATTTTTGCAGTTTGAGGGGGTGTGTGCTTTGTTGTAGGATCTTTAGGAGGAGAGAAACAACAAATTGTTTAGAGGTGTGGACTGGGACCCGTGAGGTTTGGTCCTTGGTGAGGTTTCATGTTCTCCTTTGGGCTTTGGTTTTGAAGACCTTTTGTAATTATTCCCTAGGTAATATCTTATTTTGTTGGAAACCTTTTCTCTAAGGTTTTTTGTTGGCTTGGTTTTTTGTATGTCATTGTATTCTTTCTTTTTTCTCAATGAAAGTCATTGTTTGTTTATAAAAAAACCCTAGACTTAGTGGCGATGCATCTCTCTCTCTTTTTTTATTAGAAGCAACAACTTTCATTGAGAAAGAATGAAAAAATAAAAGCGTATATAATTAAAAAAAACCTATAAAACAAGCTCTCTACAAAAAGGGCTTTCAACGAAGTAAAATGCTACCAAGGTAATAAATAATAATTACGAAAAAAACTTCGAAACCAAAACCCAAAGAGAAACATGAAACCTCACTAAGGACCAAACTTCACTAGGGGCCTTCTCCAAACCTTTGAACACTCTTTTTGTTTTTCTCGCCCCAAATATCCAACATCACCAGACACACCCACCATGGGTTGACCTAGTGGTAAAAAAAGAGCATAGTCTCAATAACTAACTAAGAGGTCATAGGTTCAATCCATGGTGGCCACCTACTTAGGAATTAATTTTCATGAGTTTTCTTGACACCCAAATGTTGTAGGATGAGGCTGGTTGTCCCGTGAGATTAGCCGCGCGTGAGCAGCCTGGACACTCACAGATATCAAAAAGAAAAAACACACACACACCCCAACAAACCACAAAAGCCGGCCTCTCTCTGATACATCATTATGGGTGTCAGTTTAGATAGACTTTTTGTAATTATCAGCTTGGTCTTATTCTTTTGGATTCAAATATGTAAGACCCCTGATAATTCACAAGTACAAGGGGAGGGGTAAAAGGGTGCAAACCAATGCAGAAAATTCAGCAAAACCACTGGGATAGGATAATACGAATCAGTTACAAGGAGGGGAACACAGAATGTTGGGGGGACTGTACTTTGGCTGGGTTTAAGTAGGGGTTTGGCCGATGAAAGAAGGGTGTGGAGTAATTGAAGCTTGAGGAAGCTGTTTGGAGAGGGAGACGCTCTCAAATCTGCCCTTATCTTTTCTCTTTTGTTCTTGAACATTGTCCTTGAACATTGTCCTTTTT
The DNA here is from genome assembly GCA_025688845.1 of Cucumis hystrix. Classification (NCBI taxonomy): domain Eukaryota; kingdom Viridiplantae; phylum Streptophyta; class Magnoliopsida; order Cucurbitales; family Cucurbitaceae; genus Cucumis; species Cucumis hystrix. Next base: position 11,804,995 of record CM046891.1, on the reverse strand, counting down.
CTTCTTTAAATATTATCTCTGTTCTTCTTGATTCTCTTGGTGTTTATGACTGTTTAAGGAACTGAACTTGTTGTACTTTGAGCATATTGACATTAGCTTGAATATATCAATTGTCATAGAGTCATTGTTGCTCTGTTGTGGCTTCTGGTTGGGTATTTTCTGTTTGTGGAGTTGGGTGCCTAACAGAATCCTTTCATAGTTAGTTGATTCCTTTTACTCTTTTTTTATTGAAGTCCTTTCCGGTAAGTAGTCGAGGAATCCGTTGTGGCTTGTTTTTCCTATGCTCATATATTTCTTTCATTTTTCCCATAGAAAACTTGGTTCATCGTGTAAAAGAAAAAAATATAGACTTGGCATTTTGTGGCCATGACGAAGGAGGGATTGAATTCGTGGAGGATGGGAAATTTGTTCCTGTTTAGAGTATATATTGTGGCTCTTTCCCAATTTCAATTTGTTGATTATACTATTTTCTTCTACTCTGAAGATGAAGCTTCGTTCTTATTCTTGAATTATATACTAGCTTTCTTTGAAAGTTTGTTTGGACATAAGATTAATAGGAATAAGTGCTAGATCATTATGGGTATTAATTGCTAGAAGCTCAGGAGATGGGATAATGGCAGGTATGAATTGGCTCCTTTTCGTCATCTTATTGAGGTCTCCCTCTCAAAGTTAGCTCTTTTCATTTCTTGAATGAAAAATTCGTTTTCGTTTCAAACAGGGGTGGGGATGGTACCTTACCACATATTCTGTGAAAGAAATCTTACTGGAGACAATAAGAACCCTCTTGCCAAACATCCTGGCACTTGGTGTGCTAAAAATGATTTTCCTTCCATAAGTTGGCCGGTGGTTGGTATTTTATTTTCAAAAAACTATTTATTTCAAGTTAATATTACCTGAACTTGCAAATACTGACAGGATACTCACTGGGTAATAAAAGACAGATATCTGGACCTGGAATGATGAACCCCAAAATCGAATTTGAGGGGCGGAGTGTTGATTTTTTAATCAATTTTGTCAGAGTCAAAGAAGTTAACTATGTGGCCAGTTTGGGACATATGCCAGTATTCACCAAAGGGTACTTTCTTCTTCACTTATTTATTGCTAATTACTGGTTTAGGAAAGAAGCACATGAGGCAACCTCCCATAAAGAAAGAGAAAGTTTACGTAAGTGGCAGCAGAAGTTGCAGGAAAGGGAAGAAAAACTGAGCAAGAGTCGTGAATTGCTTAATGATAAAGAGCAGAAGGTAAGTGAAAATAGCACAACTATGAAGCAGAAAGAGAAGGATCTTGAAGAGATGAAGAAGAAGATCGATCTGTCAAGTTCAGTCCAGAAAGGGAGGGAAGATAATGTAAATAGACGATTAGCAGATGTAGAAGCAAAAGAGAAGGTGAAAACTAATTAAATGAGACACTTATCTTTTTTTCAAAAAATATATATTTTATTATTATTTTTATGGCAATGGGTGTGTCTTTGCATGTGTCTACTTCTGCATTCCCCCTCCAACAACAAAAATGGTTTGCAGGAAGCTGATTTTTCAAGAAGTCTCTTAGAGAAAAAACAAGAAGAATTACGTCAGATGGAAGAAAACCTTCATGGGAGAGAAATAGTAAGTCAAACACTACGTTTCTTATTCCTGTTTTGGTAATTTTTGACATGCAACCTGCTGTTGTTTGTATTTGTACCAAAATGTTACTTGGTTTGGATGGGATGCAGGTATAGTTTAAAAATATTGAGTAGGTGAGAAAAGAGAAAAACAACTGATATTGAAATTGGTTTTTTCTGGTAGCAGATTCAAATTTTCATTCTAAAGTCAAATAGGGTTATTGGTGAGTGTTCACTTGAAATTTTATTACTCGTGGCACGTTTCTGTTTATTTCATACTGTGATGCATTTGTGCATGTTGATGTCATGATGGCTGAGATTCTTTGATTTTTAGAGATATACAAATGAGATTTATGGATGATGCTGGTCCACGTGTTCTTTTTTCTCTTCATTCTCGTTTATCTTTCTTTGTACATAGATAACTTCCGTGCATGTTATTTCCTGTTCAAATTTTCATTCAAGGTTGAACCTTGGTGTTTCAGTTGCCGTGCAATTAAAGTCTCATCACCATACAAAAGAAAAAAAAAAGAATATTTTAGTATTGGAAGAAAAATATGGTAACTGAATCTCATTGAATTTAACTTGAAGGTAAAATAGTTCTTTGTTCTTACAATTATCTAAGATGTTCATTTCAGATGGAGATCCAACACCTGCTTGACGAGCCAAGAGTAATTCTACAGAAGAAGAAAGAACAGTTTGAGTTACAATTGGAAGAAAAGAGGCAGTCTCTGGATAATGAAGGTAGTACAGTGCTAGGAGCACTCAAACGGAAGGATCTTGAAATTAATCATGAGAAAGAAAAGTTGGTGAAGCAAGATCAAGCTTTGGATAAAAAGTTGCTTCGAGCAAAGGAGAAAGAGAGTGATCTTGAACAAAAGATAAAAACTTTGAAATCAAAAGATAGAATTTTGAAAGCTGATGAGAAAAAGCTGGAGGTGGAAAGGTTGCAAATGCTTGCTGATAGAGAGAGCTTACGATCTCTCATTAATGAGATCGAGGAAATCAGAACTGAAAATTCTCAGAAAGAGGAGCAATTTCATGAGGAGAGGGCGACATTGCAGGTGATGAAACAAGAGAGATCAGAGCACATTCGTTTAGAGTGTCAACTGATGCAGGAAATTGAGAGTTACAGACTTCAGAACAAAATAGCTATGAAAGAGCATGAGGATCTTAAGCAGGAAAGAGTCAAATTTGAGAGAGACTGGGAAGCCTTAGATGAAAAAAGGACTGAAATACATGATGAACTTAGTGATCTTGTGGAGGAGAGGAAAAAACTAGAGATCTTGCAAGGGGCAGAGGAGGAAAGGTTGAGAAATGAGAAAAATGAAATGCTAATTTGTATGCAGAGAGAGTTGGAGAATGTCAAACAAGAAAAAGAATTATTTGCCTCAACTACAAGGCAAGAGCAGCAAGCCTTGTCTGAGCAGGCTCAAACCAAGCATAGCCAACTACTGCAAGATATAGAATTTCAGAGAGAAGATCTTGAAAGTCACTTGCAGAATAGCCAGATGGAACTAGAGAAAGTACGGCAGGAAAGGGAGCTAGCATTTGAAAAGGAGAGAGAGAGAGAACAAAACAAATTGTTTTGCTTGAGAGACATTGCTCAGAAAGAAACAGCCGATTTATTATCTGAAAGGCATCGATTGGAAAAGGAAAAGGAGGTGGTTTCCCTGAATAGGAAGCAAATGATAGCAGACCATCTTGAAATTCATCAAGATATTGATAAGCTCAACATATTAAGTAAGGAGCTTAAAATTCAGAGGGAACAACTTATTCGGGATAGGGTTTGCTTTTTGACCTTTGTTGATAAGCATAAGAGTTGTGGTAATTGTGGTGTGTCCATTGAAGAATTTGTAGTTCCTGACTTCCAAATTCCTGAAGAAATCAGAAAATCGCACCCTCTACCAAAGTTAGATGCCAATTCTCTACAAACCCTCCAAAGAGAATTCGCTGCTTCAGAGTTTGATTCTTCAGATTCTGGAGGTCGCATGTCTTGGCTCAGAAGATGCAGCAGAAAGATTCTAAATCTATCTCCTATTAAGAAAATTGGACATGTAGTTCCTTCTGTTCCCATGAAGTTGGCTGCAGATTGTACTGATTTAGAAGTCAAGGAGCCTAGAGTTAATGTTGGCGATGTGAAAAGGTCTGGTGTTGCTGATGAACCGCAACAATCTTCTTTTATTGAGAGTGAACCATCTGACGTTCAAAGATTTTCGTTCAGTGATAACATCAGACTGGCGGAGAATAGACATGAACATACATTAGATGATTTTAACGACTTAGACAGCAAGTTTGAAGAAGCCTCAGAAGCTTCAAAACAACCTGACATGAAGAGAGAGAGGCCAAAACATGCAAAAGGACTCAAGTCTGGTCATAGAACACGTTCAGTGAAGGCAACTCTTCAAGATGCAAAAGTTTTTCATGGGGAAACTGGTGGACAGTCGGATCTTAATGTACCTGTACAGAGTGATTCGAATTCTTTATACAAAGAAACTAGCAACACTCGGAAGCGGCTATGGCCAGAATCTTCCGCAGTTTCCATTAGTGAGCAAGATGGTGATGACAGTGAAGGATGTTCTGATAGCATCACAACTGTCAGGCAACGTAAAAGGCGACAAAAGATTCCCCTTGTGCAAAAGCAAGGAGAAAGCCGATATAATCTAAGGCGACATAAGAAGTTAGTTTTCCATGACTCTTAAAAAGATTTCCTTTGCTTGACTGTTAAATCTGTGAATACTTCTAGTTAGTTTTTTTGTTTCTTTACATAGATCAGCGTTGGTTTTGTTCTATAAATTACAATTTCATTTTATTGTTGATTTTTTGGTTATGCCTCTCAAAATATTTAGAAAAGGAGCTAGCAAGTTTACATTCATGGTTTTTAACTTCACCACTACATACATAAAGAGATCAATAGACAAATCTTGAGCGAGAGGCAAAACTGAAGCTTCTAGGATGAACTCACTTGAATACTCAAGTTGATTGTTTAGATATTGAGATCCCCCCCACATTTCCTCCCCTTCAAATCTTTGTTTATTTCCAATTTAGATTCTTCCCTTGTCCAATGTGAGTTGAGCTTTCCGTTTTGTTTTGTGTGTTTTTCCTGGCTTGTATGAAGGCATGCATCTATGTGTATCAGTACTCAACCTGCCTGTGTTTTTACAATGGTTTCTGATTGAATGGGAATCTGAATTGATCTTGCTTGACTACCTGTATTATTTTTGGTGAGACATAGCGTACTAATCCAACATTCTCTTTCTAAATTGATCTGCTTAGCCTCTTGAATAATTTTCTGATTTAGCATGCTTTTTAGTTTAAAATTCACAAGAATAAAAGTGTATTTAGGATGCTTGTCACAAATGTACGTAATTATAAGCACTTCAGTAAAATTGGGATTACCAGCCAATTATTTTGATGTTCAATTGTGTCCTATTATATATGTGCTTTTATGTGTTTCTTGAACAAGTACTTGGTCTTGATCACAAAGCATTCCAATCCCAAGTCCCAGGTTAGATGAATTTGAGTAAGGAAAGCTTTTGGTCAGTCAAAAGTACTTGTCCTTCACTCTTCCCATCGAGCTTCTACTTCTATATCCTACCTTATTTTAGCAAGTTTGGTGCAGTCCTGGCAAAGCTAGTGCAACTCAGGTTTCACCAAACCTGACAACAGTGATGGAGAAAGAAAACGAAGAAACCCTTGCTGTAGGTGGTGAAAATGGGGAAAAAATGGACTCTGTGAAGATTACAACAATCAGAACTATCCATCATTCCGAGGACAGAGTAGTTCGGGTAAAAATCCTGTTTGTTGTATTGATTTACCTTTCTGTTTCATTCTTTTAGTTATGTTGAATTATTTCCTCATGATTTCTATATAGTTTGAATCGCAAAGAACGGCTGAAGATAATGCTCCCACGGAGAAGTTGGTTGCAACAATCAATGATTTGTGTGATGAAGCGAATGGTTCATCAGAATACGAGGATGAAGACCAAAGCATACTTGACGATGAAGATGAGTACGACGAAGAGCAGCCCGATGTGGGATCAATTGGAAAGAAGATTTGGACATTTTTCACGACTTAGCAAACAAAATTGTTTCAATGCTCACTCCATTGTGCTTTACCACTGAGAAAAGGATTTGGAGAAAGATGATGCTTTAGGCTCCTTTGACTTGTTAATATTATCATTTGCAGGACTTCTTTTAGCATTCGACTTAGAGTAGGACATTATTTTGATTTCTGTTTTATATTTGATTTTACCCCCCAACAGCTTGTAATACTTACTTTTTGATGTCACAAAGCCCCTTTTTATATGGGGAGAGGGGGGAAACCCAGTTTTTACCTCATATTTCTCTAACAATTTTGGAATGTAAGCCTAATAAGAGGCATTAGTTGGAAGAATTATTGAATGGTAAAAGTTCAATATTATGAAATTGAAAGTACTTAAAATTTACAGAAATTTGTAATTGTTTTTAAGTCCAATTAATAATGGTGCAGAAAAATGATCTGTTTTTCTTGTTTCTGAATGTTGGCAGTAAAACCACTAATGGTGAATTCAACAAAAGCTTACATTTTGTTGCTTAGCAGTAGCCTTGTGTAAATTTTGAGTCAGTGGGGTGGCTATTAAGTAACTGTTTGTTGAAGTAGTGGAAGGGTTGGTAAGAAAATCAGTTTGAAGAGAGAGTTGGTGAGGAAAAAGTGTAGATTATAGAGAGAACTAATATTATAAAATTAATTTGGAGAGAGAATGGAAGTTTTTAAATTTTGAAGAAAGTTTAGTGAGAAACTTTGTGGTAAGATTAGATTAATGAGTGAAAGTATGTGTAAAAAATAATTTTTAAAAGAGTGTTCTTAGTCATGGATCGATTCTAAAGTTTAGGTTAAAGGGTAAGTTGTTGGTAAAATACATTTTTTAACACTTTTAAGTTTCTTTGAAAAGTACTTCTAAATTGTAGACAAATATACAGACATACAATGTGGTTTGAATGATTTAAAAGCAATTTTTCTATCGTAAAAAAGAATTCCTAAACTTATCTTTATTGAAATGTTCAAAAACTACTTTAGTGAGTGTTTAAGAATGATTTTTAAACTATTGAAATCACTTTTGTCGTGCTAAAAAATCACTCTAAAAACACGTTAACACTTTTTTAATATATTTTTCATACCATCAAAATTGATTTTGAATGACAAAAATAATGTTTTGGAGTAGTTTTGAAATGCCAAAATCAATTTTATCAACTTTAACATCATTCTCAAACATGTTCTTAACACTTGAGCAATCAAATTATATATAAAAAAAAAAAAAAGTAATCTTCAAAGTTACATTCTTCACCAATTTAAAAATTACGCCAAATCTCTTTGAAAATACAACCAAAGCTCTACATTAACTAGATAAAAGAATGACCTTGCATATACAAATATAAGTTACGACAACCATCTACTATGACATGAGATTTTTTGGAGCAAACCAAAAACAAAGTAACAAAAGTTTATAACAAAAATAGATAATATCATACAAATACGAAATCGTATAGAATCACTATACCTAACAAAATTTAAAATGTTTTGTATTTAATAGGGAGATTATATTTGTTGTGGGTTTTTAGGGATGGAAGTTGCAAAAATGATGTAGGTGCCGACCAACATGTGGGATGAGAATTGTTGGAATTAAAAAACTTTGAAATGTGAATACAAAGACCAAAGCATATACAAAGAAAAAATCACCAAAATCTTACATTAAATACAAAAAGAAAAAGAAGGGACAAAATTATGTCTCTCTCATTTGTAATGTAATGTAATGTTAAGGCTTTGGTCTCACAAATCTGTCTTAGAGATTTGTGTCAAATACTTTTTCAAGCATGGGCATTAAATGGCACTTTGGTGTGGGGAAACATAAAGACTTACAATTCTTGAATCTCATCAATTTTCATATGTTTTTGGTCAAACACTTTCTATTCAATTCTTCAATAGCACTTCTTTCTCATCTTATAAATACATTTTCGAGTGTTTAATTTTTTAAATATTTAAATATTTAACTGTTACTCAAATTAGCTTTTAAAGTGTATTAAAAGAATTTAAATAAAAATAATTTTTTTTTTCATAATAGACATTGATAAACTTCTATTGATGTCTATCAGTATCTATTATTGATAGAATCTGAAATTTTATTATAATATATGTGTATATATATTTTGGTTCATTATATAATATTTAAAAATATCTCTTATAAAAATTCATGGTTTAAGTTTATACCTTAATAAAAGTCCATTAGTCATTTAGCGTTTAAATTGATAAATTTTAAACTTCCAAAGTTTAATATTTGAATTGATACAAATATTGTTTTAAGGTTTAAAATAATACAATATATCATAAAAAGAATTATACATTATTTATTTATAATTAACAAAGATTTTGGGGGGCAAGAGAGACAGTTGGGATCATAAATGCATATTGAATATCATCCCCAACCAAAGCACCATTTTTTTATCCACCATCTCCCTTCCACGTAATTAATATTTTTAGGCTATATCGTTTTCTATATATATATAGGAAAATTGATAAACTTATTAGTATTTATCGAGCTATGTATTAGATAGAAATCTCATGTTTTTCTTTTGTAAATATTTTCAACTATTTTTCATTTATAATAACATTCCTTAATTTTAAAAAAATTTACAAAGCATTAGAAAAATACAATAAAATAAATTTATTTATCATCTTTAACTAAACTTTTTAATTGATTTACTATTTTCGTACTTTGTTATACCTATTTTCTTTGGAGACATTCTATTCATTTTCATAGTTTCTAAGAATTTGATAGAAATTTTGAGTTTTTTACTTTTACCATTATATAGTCCTTTGCTGTCTCTAAGTTTTGGTTAATTCACTAAAAACCTTATACTATTTTAATTACATTCACCAATCGATTGATTCAATTTTAACCTTCGCCAATATTGAACTTAATTGAAAAACATTGATGCATGTATTCATTCATTTTCAAACAATAGTTACTAAATTGAAACGGTCTTTTAACCATTAGAGTATTAAGATATTAGGAATATTAGGATATTTAATGTATTATCATATAGTTAGATTATTATTAAATATGTATTATTTACTTTACTTAGGTCCGTGTAATCTCTCTAGCTATTTACAGACTCTCATTTATTTTTTTATAGTCTTGATATGTTATTAGAGCAAACTACGTATTCTACTTCCTTCAAAGTGATATGTCATATGACTTTCTAAAATATTAAATATCATAATACTAACTAATACTAAGATACTAAGATAGGAGGTCTTCACTAACGAAAATTGTCGTATTCTAACACCAATAATAATAAACTTTTTACAATTATTATTATTATTGTAAAAAGTCCTTTAAAGAGAAATAATGAAATGGATATTGAATCAATAACTTTCTTATAAATATCATGAAGTGATGTCACCCACTACTAGTCTCTATGTCACTTTAATATTCTTTAGATCATGACGAATTGCAAAACAATAGTTTGTTGACAATCATTTATCTATTACATAAAATTAAAGCTTTGTTACTTTATTTTATTGCTAATACTAAAAAGATGATTCAATTTGAGTGGGTGAAATGTGGTATATTCATTCAACATTTAATTAAGTCTAATTTTGAAATCATTTTGAGATGTTTAATAGATTATGAACACAAGTTTTTTTATTAGTTTAGTGAACTTTATATATAATTTGTCTTTGAAGATTTGTTTAATGATTTGACCTTTCATATTATGATTTGCTCAAACTTTATTTTTTATATATTTGCTATTTTATGACTTACTATTCTAAAATTAGTGCATTTTTTTACATTTCTTTTCCAAAATTAGTGGGTTATAAATATGAAATTTTGATTGAAACACACACATATAACTATTGAATGAAAAAAAATGGGCAAAATCTATCATATCATTGATTTATACCCTAAATATTACTTTATTAAAAGTTGTATTATTATAACCTTACATTAACAATTTGATCAATTTAAACTCTAAACTTTCATAATTGGATCATTTTAAAAAAAATTTATAAAAAAATTTGTGTTAATTAGCATAACTTTCACTCATGTAAAAAAAAAAAAAAAAAACTCTAAATACTAAGTTAATGTAAAATATAGAATACTTTTCAAGAATGATAGTTTTATTTAAAAATAACTATAAATAACTAATACATAGTATCTCAGTTAATTCTCCAGTTAAAAAGTTAAAGAATATACTACTGTACCTCCAACTTCTAAATTTTATTTGCATCATTTTTTATTTTAATTTTTAATTTTTGTTGACCATGTCCATATGGCATTTTCTAATGCAAAATTATATATATATATAGGCTATATGCTAATTTTAAAAATATTAATATATATGACTCCTCATGATCTGACTAAGAAGCTAAAATTTATTTAAGTGATATTGACATTTTCAAATTCTTCATTGGATTTGGACCCATGAAGAGAATTTCCTGTACGTTTCACAAGTAATATAATTTAATCAATAATAAATGCATTGAAAAAGTGTACGAATACTTAATTTTTTTTTTATTAATTATATATATATATATTAAAAAAATTAAATATATTACATGTTATATCGTATCAACAGTTTATCAATTGAGCTTTATATTCTACTTTTTGTTCATGTCTAATCCTTCCTTAAATAAAAGGGTTATTGCTTCTCTTTACAACGACCCTTTGTTGACAATGAAACCTCCATTTTTCTTTAGTCTTATTGTGAAAAAGAGTGAAAAGAAAACACATGTTCTACTTTATCAAGTACTTATTTCTTGCTATGTTGTAAAAAGGTTGCCTCTAAATTTTGGGTTAGGGTCTATGCATAATAGATCTCTAGTCAATGGTTCTAGCAAGTAGGTCATAAGCTTTTTTTAAGTGTGACTTATAAACACTTCTATTCAAATACTCAGAAAGTCAATCCAAACACATTCTCAAATATTTTTACTCTCTAATATTTGAATATATATAGTTTGAAATTACTAACCTATCATAAGTAATCCATCAAGTCAAGTAAAATCTTGTCGTGAGAGTGTTAATGTACGAAAACCTAACTCATACAATTTTTCTAGGTATAGTGATCGATCGACTTTGCGTATAAAAGCTCAAAAACAACCTAAACTGACCAACTTGCATGAAGATTTGACACAATTATTCTACACAATTGCAAAAGAGATTAAATAATAAGTTGAAATTAACATCATCCTCTCCTTTAGAACAACAAGGACTTCTATAAGCAAGCACTTAAGGAAAACAAAAACCAAAAAAGGGTATAGTAAATAGGTAACATAATAAAAAAGGAAATGTGTATGAGAGACAGAAGATGACCCACATTACCCATATGGGATAATTTAAATTTCCCCAAAGAAAAGAAAAAGTCTCACACACACACCCCATGTGCATTTGGCCTTTGGGTATAATGCATGCATACATCACATTTTCAAACAACACACCCCTTTCCTTTAATACAACATTTTCATTTTCACACCCCAAATCTAATTCCCAAATATTTTAACATTATAATGTAAAGTTAAGAATTACCAATTTCCCATTTTTCAGCCACAAGAAAAGTTATATGTCTTCCTACTCTGATACCTACTATGCGCAAGACCCAATTCATACTATTATTATTAAAAACAACTAGTTTGTTTTCTCACAACTTTTTACTTGTTTCTCATGTTTTATTCAAAATTATAAGTCTTATAAATTTTGACCAACAAAATAAATTTTTTAATTTTCATAATATGGCTTACAATATAGGTTTAATTTTAAAAAACGAAAAACAAGTATAATCTACCCTCATTAAAATTAAAACAAAATTTTTGTTTTTTTGTAATGTTTGGCTAAGAATTTGATAGGATTAAAATAAAATGAATTGGATCAAAGTGTAATAAGTAAATGAAAATGATAGATTTTGTAAGGGAGTAATAAATGTTGTAGCTGATTAAATTCAACAAATAGTCCCTGGAAATGATTGGGTATTAAGAATTTGGTGTGTTAATATATTGAAATTGAGTAATGTTTGTTAAGAATAAAATTATATTTAAATGTAAGAAAAGAAGACGACGACGATGGTGATGATGAATAATAGATTAAAAATTAGAATTAATGTCACAAAAATGTATTAATTAGCCTCAAATATACTCATTACCTAACCCTTTTGTAATTAATAATTAAACAAATCACCCACTTGTTTTCGTTAATTCAACTATGAATCCCTTTTTTCAAAACTTTGAAATCGACCATTTTCAACTCTCTATATATCTATATCTATATTTTTATATATATTCAAATTTCATACTCCATCCATTAAATACCATTCTCTTTTTTTTCTCTACATTATTCTTTAGTCAAATTTTGCTCATTGTAGACGTAAGAGTTGAAATCATAAGTTTTTGTTTATTTTAAAGTTCTTTTTTTATGTTCAAAGTTGCATTCATTTAATGAGAAAACCTCCCATGCAATAATGTAGTTATTATAAATGATAAAAAATGTTAAAAATATTTACAAAATATAGTAACATTTTATAATCTATACTGATAGACTTCTACAATAATTTTTATCAGTGTCTATCATTAATAAATTATAAATTTATGTTATATTTTACTCTATTTGAAAATGACCATTTTTGTTTTTAAACATTAGTTGCTACATGCATCATTTTCTTTTAATTAAAAAAATTGTTTATTTTAAAAATAAACTTTAAAATCCAAATGTAAAACTGTAACTTTAGGTTATATACTTAGAGGTTCTCGACATATTTAGTACTCACATCAATTTCCAAGATCGGAGTTATATTAGCCATGTAGGTGGTGTATGATGGGTACGTAGTTCAAAATCATTTATTTTTGTGTTAGACTAGTTGGTTATACATTCTTATAATTACAATGAGAATACCATTAAAGATTGTGTTGAAGCCACTCAACATCCATGTACATGTCTCCTTTTCATAGAGATGACTATGTCAACGTGACACACGAGATGATTAATGTTTCATTTCCCTCTGTAAGGTGTGGTCACAATAATGCGTCGATTAAAGATGAAGCTACGCAATTTATTTAAAGATGTTATTTTTTATTTTTTATTTTTGTAGATGTTTAGCTTGTCATTTATTTTATATTATAAAGAGTAACAAATTAATCTCTAACATTTGAATGCCGCCGGTTAGATGAAATGGAGAAGTCAAGAGAGGAAAGTCCTTGGGGATGCTGATTGGATGCGGTAGTGCACAAGTAAAATACGGTACGAGTGACTCGTTCCTACAATACTGACGTGGCAAATTCCAGATATCTATCAAATCTCAAAAAAAAAAAAAGAAAAAGGAAAATCAATGATCGGTGGTGGACCCCACTCCACCTAGTTTTCTTACAACACCTTCGCACGCAAAAGATCGCCTCATTTTTCCTTTTCTTTTCTTTTCTTTTTTCCCCCTTCTCCTCTTTTAATTATACATTTACATTATATTATCTCCAGTTCATCTAACTCTCATTTTTTCAATTTTGTTGCTCATCTCCTTGTTTTTCTTTTCTTTTTTTTTTCTTTTCTTTTTATTGATAAAAAAATGGAGACTAAGAAAGAAGGTAAGAAAGTTGGGAAAAATTACTCACGGCATAACAAGAAAAAATAATAGTTGACACTAGATTTGTTTGAAAGTAGGTACACTTTTATCTTGTTTTTACTCCATCACTGCTATTATTTTACTTATTTTATCAGATCACTCTAAATTCACCCACTAATTTTGAATGGCAGAAAAACTATCTTCCACTTTTAAACTTGAACCAAACTGATATATACATATATATTGCAATGTTGGAAAGAAATGGAATCACAAATAATTGAGAAATAGGAAAAGTAACTTTAAATTTCAAATTTATGAAAATTGAGACTCAAATTATTTGTGGTGAGATCATTGAATTTGAATCATTATTATAAAGAAAGAAAGAAAGAAAGAAAGAAAGAAAAGAATCAACGTGGCGGCATTGGAATAGAGAACAGAAAAGAGGTAATTTATTATTTATGGATAAATTATATATAAATAATCAATAAATATTTAAAAAATCTGTGATAATTTCTTATTTATCGACATGTACTTGCCATCTATGGAGTCCGTTTTATGGCGCGTGTGCCACAAACATCTTCTCAAATACTTTGCTTCTATTCCCATTCTTCAAACACTGAGCCACACGCGCCAATAAATACTTCATACTAAATTTAAATTGTTTTTTTATTTGTTTGTATTCAAATATACAAAAATAAGATTTGAAAAAAAAAAAAAGTATATTTTCTTTTTAGATTTGTTTAACATATTAGTTATTGACATATGTATAAACGTTCATGACTTTTTACCATAGAGTAAAGGAAAAGAAAATGGCATTTTAACGGCTTAAAGAAATTTTCAAATAATTAGACTGTTTTTTTATATTTAGAGGAATAAAATCCTAACTTATAAATATTTAACTAAATAATATCTAATAAGAGCTAAGCTCAACTAGAATCAACAAAATTTGTGCTTTGAATCTTTTCATAGGTTGATCATAATTGTTATATGCTACAAGGGCCAATAATATTCTTACTTTTCTCATGAAACAATTTAAGGAATATGCTGATCTAGTAAGAATAACTTCTCCCATTATAATTGGATATACCATTTTTAGTACAAGCAATTATATGCACTAAATAGTTTGAAAAGCGACTTGACCTTTCAGTAGGAAACTAAGTTTCATCATCTTCATAGCTACAATAAATTGTTTTAATTACCAATTTAAATTTAATTGATATTTTCATAAAGAATTAGTTAATTAAATAAAGAGAGGCGTGGTCATGGTGTATGTAGTCGAAGGCAGCACCAAATATGTGTACGATTACGTTGAATTGGGATTTGCTTTCTTATTTATTTATTTATATATGAATTAAAATAGTTTCTTTTCTAAAAAAAAATATAAAGAAGAAAATAGTTAAAATGAATCCTTGTTCCCAAAGGCGTTGACATTTGAAAAAATGTCCAATAGTCATAGCGTGTTACCCTATAGTTTTAATTCAATTTAATTTATCCTATACTTTAATATTTCCTTTGTGTGTATATATATATGTGTGTGTATATTTAATTTCATGCAAATATATATACAAATCCCATTCCCCCTCTTTTCCCTCATTTTCCCCAAAACACACAACAAAAATCCCCAATTTTCTCTCATCTCTAATGGCCTCCTCCTCCATTTTCTTCATCTTCCTCCTCATTCTTCCCCTTACCAATTTCACCACCGCACGCCCATTTCCAGCAACCACAATGACGGAGCCCTCGTCTCACAATACCCACCTCACCACCGCTTTCCGCTTCAACCATCAAATCTTCAGCTTCCTTCCCAAAGGCCCCATTCCGCCTTCCGCTCCTTCAAAAAGACACAACTCGCTCATCAACTCAGCCCCGCTCAACTGAGTTCGCTCTCTCTCTCTCAACTCGTCCTTAATTTTGGAGCATTTTTTCCCCCAACGCCTGTGATCTAATCTAAGATCCTAATTGCAATCTACAGGCTCTTTTTTTTTTTTTTTTTTTTTTCTCTCTTTATTGGAAAAAAGAAACATATATATATTTATATGTAGAATTATAGATATAGTGTGTGTATACAAAATTCCATTTGTATATATGTGAAAGAGGTGTTCTCCTAAATTTTTTTTATTATTATTATTATTTATGGCCTAATTTCCTTAATGATTCAAATTTCAATTAATTCACAGGTAGGGAATTCGAATTGTAGTAGTTATGATCCATCTATGATTTTAATTTTTGGGTTGAAATAATGAATTCCCCTAATTAATTGATTATATAAATATTGAATGAAAATTGGATGGTCCCAGATGAAGCAATATTAGGAAGGTGCATTTCATATAAGGAAGGGAAATTTTGAAAAGACAGCTTGGATTATTTATTTATTTATTTATTTATGCATGTCTTTTCTTCTAATTACCAAAATTGTCCTTTTTTATTTTTTATTTTTACTTTTTAATCAGGATATTTTAGTTTTAATATCTTCTTTTGTCCGTACAATTTGGATTTTTAGAGTATTAATTAAAGGAATTATTGTAAAATCATTTTATTATTGAAAATATTGAAAATATATATATAGTAAATTTCATATCTTATTATTATGTTATTTAACTTAATTTTTCTTTTAAAGTTTCCTTTTAACATGGTTGTATGTTGAGAAGTGAGAAGCCTAAGAGGCTATCTCTTTTTCCTTTCTTTTTATCTCTCTAAAATTCTCTCAATTATACAAAAAGAGTTTTCAATATGGTACTAAAGAAAGACTTTCTAATGGATATTTAGGTTTATAATTAAGTTTGTTTTTTGGTACAAGTAAAAGCCTATCTCGCTAGGCTCTTTTTTTAAAAAAAAAAAAAAAACAATAAATTAATATTTTGTTTATGTATTACAAGCCTTCACGATAGCTAACACTAACTTGTTTGGTATGTTCACTTTTACAATTGTTAGTTTGTTTATGTTTCTTATAAGTACTTAATTTATTAACATTTAGTCGGCTTATATCTCACATTTTCATACTACTTAATATATCACTATATATATATATATAAATAAGAAACTTGAGTGTTGTCTAGTTACCTATAGATCTCTATATGCATCTCAAATAACAACCAAGCAAAAGTTTACTAAGACCGTAAAGATATATAAAAATAGATATATGATTATTATTTTTTAAAAAAGAAATAAACAACACCTAATTATTTTCCTTAAGTATAAACTATACAAATATAGATTATATGTGTTTAATACTTAGAATTTTCCAGAATAAATATACCTAAAATATGGCAAAATTCCAGCAGAAGATTGTGCAAAAAAATTTCCATGTTAGGGAGACTTTATTGGTTGATTTAATGAAAATTGGCAATATTAAATTTTTAAAAATTAAAGTACATTTTTCCATTTCCAACATAGCTCTAATGGATTTTCATTTATATATTATATTAATTTGTATAAAAGAGGGGGGAAATTAATGCATCCATTTTTAGAGTGTATTTTTAAAAAATATTTTAGACTTAATCATGGCTAAATAATTAACTTATTCTGATTAAAAGAATTAGTAATAAACCTACCAAAGTTTTTATTGTTTTTCTTAAACAAGGAAATTGATGCATTTAATGTTTGTATGCTAAAAGTCAGCATTCAACTACAAATATAAAACTTTTTTTTTTGTAAATGGAGACATGACTAATTATACAAGTAGGGGCAAAGGAGTTGGAAAATCAGGGAAGTGAAGACAGTTCTACTTCCAAAAACTGCTATAATAACTTTGACATTATAGGATCAAAATATTTGGAAATTATAAAAACATTATATCATAATTTCACTTTTGACTAAACTAATTTCCCACATATTCATATATCAAACACCATGTGGGTTAGACCATTGTTAGATATGACTCTCTTTGCCTATGTATTCTTATGTCACTCTCAAAAGGAAAGGGCGTGATTCCAAGAGACACCATGAAGGGTTTTATAGCGTTAGACTCGAATCGATATAGGATTTAAAGTTTAGGGTTATCATAAATTCTAAAACGAAAAATTAAATATGTTATTGTTAGTTTAAAGAGGTTGACGAGTTGATAAATTTGTGTGTTTGTTTAGAAAAAGAAAAGAAGAAATAATAACATGGGATAAATTAATTAAGAGGATGTTATGGCTGTTAACTAGGAAGGTGTTTCCTAATGAAGGGAATTAAATGAGGAATTTATGTAGTTTAGTTTTAATTAATGAATAAGTTAATAAAATAATATAGTGGCACCCGACCCGACTCCGCTAATTTGGGTCAGAATTATTCAAAAGAGATTCTAAAATTCAAACCCGGTTTAGACCTATTTCACTTTGTCGGTGTTGTAGGCCCCCAACCCCACCACGCATTTTCTTTTCTTTTCTTTTTAACTAAATTTCAATATTTTATTTACTACTTTCTTTACCAAATTTTGTTTCTTCTTCTTCTTTAAATTACACCTTTAATCTCTCCCCAACAATCCTAGTTTCGATTTCATAACAATTTTGTTTTGATACAACAATTTAATTTCTAATGTTAAAAATATATTGAAATTTTATGTTAATTCTTATTATTTTATGAGTTACACTTTGTATTTTATAAAAATATTGAGTTTTTAATTAATTTATTGATTTATTTATGCTGGAATTTTCACTAAATTGTACAAATGAAGTAGAAAGAATAAAGTTTGTGAGTGAAAATTTTGGACTAAATTCTTTAGGTGGAGCATGTCTAATGTAATTTTTAGTTGAATAAATTATTGTGTTATGTTCTAATCGGATAAAGCAGCAATTAGAATTACAAATCCTCATAATTTAGAGAGATTTAAATATTAGGACTTTGTAGTTTTTTTCTAAAACAAACTTAAATATTACAACAATCCTTGATTATGTTAAAAACAACTTTAAAGAAAATAAAAACCAAAAATACATTGCAACAAAACTCGTTGAGTAACTATTTCAATTTTTTTATAATTTTATTTTTAAATTTTTGTTTATTAAAATAAAAAATCATATATATTTGATAACTTTTTTTTGTTTTAGAAAAATAAAATATATTTTTCTAATTTTTTTTTTAATTTTTAATTTTCCTTCATTATTATTAAAACATATTTTAGAAAAAAAAAACAAAAAAAAAAGTGAATTAGTCATCCAACGCACATATTTTCTAAAAAAAATAATTTAAAAAACCAAAAAAACAAATAAATCATCAAATACGCTCTTAATCATCCAATATCCTAATTTAATCCTCAACCTTTTGTTAAATGGGATATTTTTAAAAATAGTACAATAAATTTTGAATTCTATTATTAATAGTCTTCTATCACTATAACATGTCTGTTAATTTGTAGATAGCAAAACTTTACTAGGCAGTAACAAAACTTTATGATTACATTAAGTAATATATATGATCTATCACTCTGGTAGACCATCAATGATAGTCTTTCGATAATAAAAAATCTATTGTTAATAGATTTTGTTATATATTTTTAATTTTTTTTAAATGTTACTATCTATGTATATATATATATAATTTTTTTATTTTAACTATTATATTTGCGATTGTTTCGATTTATTTCCTTTTCATCTCCACCCAACCCCAAATATTAGTATGTGTATGCAAAATACTTGGAGACTAATGGGCTTTCCATCAAGAAAGCCTCAAAGCTCAACTCTAAAGTATTTAATTAAAGTCAGAATGGTTCTTATAATCTCTTGATTTCTAGTTTATTATATCATTAAGTGATATATATATATATATATATATATTGTATATCAACACTAATTTTATTATTAAAAAGTTTAGTATATGTACCGCCAATGTTATAATCCTTAAAGTTGTAAAGAAAGTACATTAAAAATAAAGTCAAAACAATTCAATTTTTTAGTTCAAATCACATAGATCTCTTGATGGCTAAGATATCTATATCTTACCTGAATTATGCTACTGCTCTATTTGGGCTACCTAATTTATATTTGAACTTTTAATGATAGCTCTTAATGATTTTTTTTTTAAATTTTAATTTGACTATTTTGTGAATGCCTTTAAATGATTGGTTTCAAAAGTAAGTTTTCAACATCAAGAAAACTAATTATTTTCTCTCTACATTAAATTACCCTCAGTCTCATTTATTCTTTGATTTTAATTTCCTTAACTTTATCATGTGTGTATATATATCATCATCAAAGTCTGGTTTTGTTTACTACAATGTTTTTTTTTCATTATGTGAGATCTCAACTTCCGTTAGCATCATTTAGAAGTTAATTTCAAACTTCATGTACCAATCAAAAATCAAATTTTGGAATCCAAAATATCACTTAGAAGAATGAAATGGAAACTAAGTTTATGGTTTTGAAAATCTACAAAACTATTACTCTTTAAATCTCAAGGCCAAAAATGAGTGTTACTGATCTAAAATAGTATTTAATTTTTTCGAGAGTATCTTCAATTTAATCATAGTGATTTCAGCCTGAGTTAATCGAACCAAAGATAATAACACAATAATAATGTAGCTGAAAAACAATGCAATTAAATGACTGAAATTTTCCAAGATAAGATTATTGTTTTTGTTATTATGCTCATGAGTCATATTTAATACACATTATTATTACTGCAAAACCCTTCCCCTACAAAGCTTCAAATGGATATAAAGAGTTTCTTTCATGAAAAAGAAGAAGAAGAAAAAGAGTTTGTGAAAGTAGAGAAGAAGAAAAATACTTGTGAATTCTGAACTACATCCATCTTTTTTTTGCAGCTCACTCAAATATGAGACCAAAAGTACTTGTCATGTATATCGATGAAGATTACTGTAACCCAAACTATACTCCAAGTACTATTCTTGCGAGAGAAACGAATCAAACCCTGAGCAAAAAAATACTAAGCTCAGGGCCGCCGACCCCATCAGGGTTAATCATGTAAAAAGCTTCTGAATCCTTCGAACCCACAACTCTCTCAAACCTAGCCCTCATGAACATCACTTCACCTTCACCACCTCCCTCTTCAATCCCAGGCAAAACCCCAGCTCCAACAGTTATAGGCCCAACAGCTCTAAGAATCCTCCATTCTTCAGCCCCACACTCAAACCTATGAGCAACTCCATACTTCTTCCCATTACAATATGCTCTCCATATCCCTTCCTCGTTCAACACTCCCTTCTTCTTCCTTTTCTCCCCTCTCTCGCACTCCAACGCAATCCTCGCCACCCCCGACGCCATCTCTCGGATGAGCGCAGTCGTCGGCATCGCTAGCTCCACTAAGAACATCGGCTTCGCACTCCCCTCTGTTTGTACCGAGAAATGCACGTGCCCTCGTCTATGTCCGAATATCGTCCCCAGGACTCGACACGACCGAGTCCTAATCCCAAACGATAATGCAATGGCGGAACGGAGCTTGGAGACGGAGACAACAGTGGTGTGCTTGTGTTTTGGAGGGTTGACGGTTAGGATTTGGTGGCGGTCATCTTCTTGATCTTGGTGTTGGTTATGGTTTTGTTTGGTGTTTTTGGTGAAGTTGAAATAATGATTATATCTCTTGGAGAAGGAGAAGGAATCATGTGAAGAAGAATTGGCCATGATCGTTTTCATCTTCAGCAAAAAAAAAAGAATAATAAGATGGAAAGTTAAACAAAGACAAAAACAAAGATGAGGATCTTTCTTGTATGTCCTTGTCTTGTCCTGGTGGGTAAGACTTAATGAGCAATGGAAGGTGGAGCTTTGTGAGTTTAATATAAACACACTTGGTTGTCCTGTGTGGTGGTTATACTTACTTTCACATATATATATATATATACACATGAAAAAATTATAGATGATTGTGTTGTAATATTTTGTAAATATTTAAGTTTATTTTGTTACATTTAAAAATAGTCTCATTATTAAATTATATCTTTCACCCATATTCATTTTATTTTAAAAAAATAGTTTTTTAGTCATCAAGTTTTGAAAAAGCAAAAAAGTATTTTCATATGATATCTCTTTGGTATGCTATTATATGAATAGATGGCTGAGTCATGGTATATAATATGTATTAACTCTCTATTGTACAAGAGAAAAAATGATAGAAATTATCTTTTCATATACTACAATAATTGAGCACTATGTATTTTTATTATTACTGATTAGTCACATATCAACATCTTTAAGAATGTGCCAACATTATATTAAAATAGTCTGTACTTAAAAAAAAGCCATTTATAAAAGTAATTCCATAGTATATAAACAAAAAGTGAGTAATTTCATAGTACTAAATATTTCTTTTCCAAACTAACATAGGGATATAGATTTGGTCAATAATTTGTTAAAACACTCAAATTACACAACAAAACATTATTTGAATTGAGGAATTAGATCAGTAGGAAGCTGAAAATTGATGCAATTTAATTATTTGAACCTAACTTTTTATATAAAATTAACAAAATTAAAAGCAAATAAAAAACAAATCCCAAATACGCACTCATATTGTTAATTTAAAAAAAACTATACAACTTAAAATCAAATTAGATTAACATACTAAACATTTCTATTTATCAAGTTAAGATGAGTTTAGATAATTTGAGAAGTGAAAGATTGGATCCTGTCGTTGATTAAATTGCACATACATTTTAGTCAGAATCAATTTAAATCGCAAATTTGATGGAAAGATTAATAATATTAATGTATTTGTATGGTCACTTTCAATTAGTTAGATAATGTGGGAGAAGAACAAAAAGGGGAGTAGCTAAAGAGAATCAGGAAAGAGGAGGAAGTTGAGCAACCCAACCTACTTGGGAGAATTGTGTGTTACACAAATAATTAATAACATAATGGTAAGGTGGTAGATAATGAAAGAAATTTGGAGAGTAGGTTTCAAAAAGGACCTCTAAACCCAAACAATATCATAACCACAAAATTAAAAGTGATTATGTAATTTTGTCTCTTGGGAAATCATAAAATAATAATTTAAGTATTTTTCTTTTCTATATTGTTGTTTAATTACAAAAATTTTTTTTTAAATGCAAAAGAAAAAATTAATGAATATGTTAAAGTCATTCTAGAACTTCTTTTTGAAAAATGTATGGGTTGGTCCTCTCATTTTCATTTTCAAAATGTTTCTTAGGTTTTGAAATAGTTGAAGTTTGAGTTTTATTCAATTATTTGATTTCTAGATCTCAGAATTTACATTTTTAAAAGAAGGAAATAAATTATAATTTATTTAAATATAACTATTTTTTATGATAGTTAACATTAATTTTAAAAATTTACCTCGTGTAATTGTTTTACATTAGAAAATAGACATTAACGTCAAGAATTTGATGAACAGTTAGTGTCGAATTAAACTTAAGTGGTTGAACGATAATTGATATGATCTTCCATTCCAAATGTGATAGGTTAAATCTTCATCTTAATAAATATTGTACTAAGAAAAATATGAATATTTAATGAAGATCAAGATTAAATTGTGTAAATTTTGTAACCTATGAACCAACTTAAAATAAAACTCAAAATTTATATAAAAGTATAACATTTGAAACCTACAAACTAAATTAAACTCAAAATTTAAAGATTAAAAATATAATATTTTGAATCATAGACCTCAAATAAAAATTAAATCCAAAATCTACCAACCAAAATGGTACCGTTCAGTTTTTTTAAAAGCTTTATAAAAAATTGACAAATTTGGTTCACTTGCATTTAAATTGAACTAAACTTACAAAATTGCATGTTAGCTAGGCTATACTACGTTGAATCCCTATTTTTCTCATC
The DNA here is from genome assembly GCA_025688845.1 of Cucumis hystrix. Taxonomy (NCBI): domain Eukaryota; kingdom Viridiplantae; phylum Streptophyta; class Magnoliopsida; order Cucurbitales; family Cucurbitaceae; genus Cucumis; species Cucumis hystrix. The sequence goes on along the minus strand of CM046891.1, from coordinate 11,782,088 downwards.
CGTCTATCTTTCAAAATTGCAAGTATGAGAAAAATCTTTGAGAAAAATCAAGAAATAAATCTTTGTTAATTTGTTTTTCACAATTTTATTAAAATCGTTCACTTACGAGATAAAACTTGAAGTTCTTTTAGTTTTCTTTACTTGGAGGCTACGTGCACTTGCACTTGCACGGACACTAGTCTTATGTAGCTCATCAAATTTTCAATCGACCAACTACATAAATTCTATTTGATAGACTTTAATTATATAATAGATGTAGCCTATCACAACTTGTACATTTTGATTGAAGTTTATTACTTTTAGATTTCAATTTGAAGGGTGTATTTTGATAACTCTAGTTTAAAAACCTAAGTTATTGAATTATTTTGACATATGTTTGGTTTAAATTAGAAAATAACTTTGTGACTGTTCAAATTTTTCCAAGTTTCGTAAACAGTCTATTAGTGATGTAATTTTATGATTTGTAATGACATTGACTGAATGATATATATATATATATGACAATTCACTGGAGTGATAAGCCTTTAGCCGTGACCCAACAGCATATATTTCAAATCAATCATATCCAAAATTTTGGTAATTATGTTCCTGGGCCACTCTGTGATGGTTTCTCTTTCTGCACAAAGGCATAACAAAAATATAAATTCTCTTCATAATGACAATTTTCTTTTCTCACCTTATAATGTTCTCAAATCAAATTTAAAAAATACAACACCGATGCTTTACTTTCTTCAAACTTAAATTTGCTCGTTTCACAACCATTCATTACATCAATAAACAAACTAAACAGTAAACTTAAGTTTTAGAGTCAAATAACCATCATACTTTAGCATTATCTGTAAGTTGGATACTTGGTTTTCCCAAGTAAAAGCTCAAATTTCAATGTATTCAACTAAACCTCTTTCAACTCCAAGCTAGATTAAGAAGCTGTGAATTCCAATTGATAAAAGTAAAAAATTGTTGTTTTTCTGAAAGTGAAACTAATGAACTTTTTAGGCCAAACAATAAGTGAAGTTCACAAATTCCTACTTACAAATTTATAGGCCAAAAACACACATTTGATACACAAGCACCGAGTGTTTTATCTTCACACACATTTGATACAGTACAAAGTGTTTTATCTTAGTTACACGTTAGCATGAGAGGGCCTTAAGAGAGGGTATTCAAGGTGAAGATATAACTGAGTTTGTTTGTGTTTTTTTTTTTTTTGTTGTTGTTTGTTCTTTCTACTTGAGACAGTTATCAGTTACTGTATTTGTCTATAGAAAGATCAGTGCCCATTTGAACTATTAATCAGAAACATATTTACTTTGTGACTTTTGGCAAGTTCTTTGCCAAAACCTTAACCTTCAATAGATTTGCATTTTTCCCTAAAAACTGAGCTCCCAATAACAAAAATGATGTTTCATCTAAAAACAATCGAAACATAAGAGGAATAGCATGATCTATCCAATATGAAGAATGTGAAGTCCCTTGAAATTTTCCTATTCGTCTTTATGGGTTCATATGTCATCTTAGATAACATGTATTTCATTTCAAAATTAATTGACAACCAGATGAGTACTCATCACGCTGGATCTCAACACAATTATCAATTATGAAAGAAAACATTGAGGAATTATGATAAGAAGAAGGTTTTCTCAGACACAAATTTGAAATAACTAAAGGAGCAATTTAAAAGGTACATGACCTTTGGTATCCAGTAGCCATACCTTGAAACATACAAATAAAGGTTACACAATCCACTCAATAAGCCCCCATAACATTCATCTTCATCAACCAAACTAATGTGCATTAAGACAAAACAAAAAGCTAAAGCAACAGAGAGATTAACATATCAGATTCGTCAATTACATGAGTACACTGATAAGAACACCAATCAAACAGGAAATGGATTAAACCCAATTCTTATCATCTTCTCCATAGGCCAAAACAGAGGATTTGGAAGATGATCCCAGTCATACCAGTCCCAGCCACTGCACTTGTTTGGCTCAAGATTTTCTGGAACTTGCGAGGGATCAGACAAAACAGCTCGCATAGAAATGGTGACATAATGAGAAGGCTTTGGATCATTGAGAAAAGGAACGTTTGTAACAGTCAAAAACTCTGTTTTCTCAATGTCCAATCCTGTTTCTTCCTTAACTTCTCTCACAGCACATTCATCAAACTCCTCGCCTGCAATAATATCCAACCATAAAACAATACACCAAATTTCCTTTTGTTTCACATGGCAGTAAGAGAGAGAAAGAGATGAAAATCATAATCAAGAAAGAGAGAGAAAGATGTACCGAACTCCAGGTGTCCGCCGGGGAGTGCGAAGGTGAAGTGGCTGGAGTCACCGGCGGAGGAAAGCCTTCGACCCATTAACACTGATTTCCCTTTCAAAATGTAAACCACCACAGCAACTCTCGGCACCGGCGCCGCCATCTCCGCCATGCACTTCTCCATTTTCCTCGGCTCAGCCTCCCCAAGTTGGGTCGCCTCAAATTCAATCTCCCCCAACGGCGGCGATTTCAAATTTCCTCCGGCGTTATTATTATTTATCGTTTTATATATGGGCGGTAAAAGTGGGTCCCAGTTTGACTGTGAGTCAGCAGTAGTAATGAAGAAAGGAAGGACGTGGAGTGATGTAATTGGTTGATTTTTAACTTTATATGGTTTTATGTTATCTCATAAATAAGTAATTAATTAGTTAATGTAAATAATTTATATGGTTCTTGCTTGGGCAGCAAGCTTAGAGTAAGGTGTGAGTAATTTTTCTATATTTTTGAGTGATGGGATGTTGATATTGATAATGCTACAATATTAAAAAGTTTTATATTTATTTTAGAATTATTATTATTAGTACCCATTAACAACACACATGGCGTTTGAGGTTACAATGGGCTGGGTTTGTTGGGTTTTCAATCCAATACAACACTCTTTCGTATGCAACATTACAACTTATGTTGATTACAATGTAATTGGAATATAGTTGTGAATTGTGATAGAGACCGATTATATATAATAATTAAGGTATAACAATAATTATTTTAAAGTTTTATGGATAGTGTGAAATCTATTGATGATAGAATTTATAGTTAATAGGCTTTATCTATGATAAATTTTATTGTTGATAGACTTTTATTAGATATGATTAATCACTAATAGACTTTTGGAGGTAGATTTGAATTTTGTTAATTATATTTACAAATTTTTTATGTTCTGTTATATTTGTTGGGTTTTTATTAAATATTAAAAGTGCAGTTAAAGGGGGTGAGCTCTAAGTTTATAAAAGAAGTTTATGCCTCTATTTCAATGTTTTCCGGTTAGGAACTCTTTAAGATTAGTGTGGTAACTTGGATCAAATTCTTTTTGTATTTTTTTAGTTTGAGAGTGGAAAAAAATGTGTGAGTAATCAAGCTTTGGGAGAGTACTCTTGTAACAATTCTTTAGTACTTTTTTTTTTTCGAGTTGTTGCATATCATAAGAGAATTCTTGAAACATGTTGCGGTATTTGTGAATATCGTTGTTTGTTCACTGTTTGATCTTTTGCTAGGAAGAGGATCAGGTGCGTTCAGCTTTGTAGGTTTAGTAAAATTTAACGAAAATCAAGTTCGGCTTGAGGCAAGAGCAAGTCAAAGATGTGTTAATTAATATAATCTATTCGGTTACACAAGTGGCAATTGCAAATTAAGCAGTGATAATGCAGTCCAAGAGTGGTCCAAACAGATGTTCAAAGAAGACAGTCTTCGAACACAAGATATGTTGTAGAGAATGCAGGAGCACATAAAAACATAGGACGTTCGTCAAAAGGATTCAAATCAAATGTTGTCGTGTCATTTTCATCATAGGAGAAGATGAGTTCCTCTAAATAAGGGAAAATTCATCCTTATGATGTGTTTGTTTTACTATCATAGACAATATGTGATATTAGCCATTCCAGACATTTAATATAATTGATTTTTCTTGTTTTTTCTAATACATATTTGTTATTGTTATAAATGGAACTTGAAAATATGTTATAATATAATTCTCAAACCTACTTGAATATGAAATCCTAAGATATTGCATCTAAGAACCATGTTAAACAACAAGAGCCAAAGAACACAACCCTAACAGCCCAAGACCAAATTGATTCCAACCCCTAGATTTATATTGCATAAATGATCTAACAAACCATGATTAGACAAAGTTTTGAAAATTCCATCAACCCTCGATCTTCAAAGCTCTCAACAAGCAAAACAAATCAACCCTCACTTAAATGCTCGAAATAATAGTGCATTCTATCACAAGAACACACAAGAACAAAATTTTACATTTTAGAATTTTTCGATTTTATTCATCCAAATTTTTGCTTTTTTAATGTGGAAATTACAACTATATTTATACTAAATAAAATATTGAATGAAATGTCACAACGTTTAATTTTATTTTCTTTCAATTACCATAACAAATAAAAACAAACCTTAAATAAATACACAATTTCTTAAATATTAAATTTTATGACTTTTAGATCGTTCAAATAACTTTTCTCTAACTCCTTCTTAATCAATTATGATTTATTGATCCTTTAAAAAAAAAAAAGATATAAAAAGTAATATAGAGAAAATTGGAATGTGAAATTACACAAAAAAAAAAAAAATTGAGGGTTATTGTTTTGGAGTTGAGATTTAATTTGTGAGTGATAGGGAAGTGGAAGGTCAATCTTGTAAAACTACCATTTAGAACTCAAGACGTTTAATGTTCTATTGTTATTGTTAGTAGATATTAGAGAGATACGTGTGATATTATTATGTCAGGGTGACAAAAAAGAGGACTAATTTTAAAATATCTTCATCGGTGGACCCCTTTTTTTTATTTGTTTTTTCCAGTTTCTAATTTTATAATTTAATGGTACAAACTTCTACAAAATAATAGTTTTATAATTTTCCAAGATAACATTACACTTGCAAATCCACGTTTTTGTGGTTGTTTGGGGTTGTATACACTTTATTTGTTTGTGTTTTTATAGGTCGATAGTTGTTTTGTCTGAGTTCTTATATTTGTATTTGAAGTATCGGTTTGAGTTCTAACGTTAAGAGGTCTTTTATGTTTTTTAACTCGCTATGTAACTTGTTTTATGCTTAATATTGTTGTTTTGAAACCTTTTTTTTTTTTTGTAATAATTCGGATTTTACTCTATTTTATGGAAAGTTTGAAAAATAGTAAAAAAATTATGATAATAGAGCTCATGTCATTTACATTTTTAAAATCACAAAAATAATAGTTAATTTAAAAATAGATTACCGTTTGATTATCGTCGTATTTTCTAAATTTATAATATAAAAAAAAGTGTTAGGAGTTGTTTTTTCCTAAATTTTGTTGTTAAGAAAATGCTCTAGAAAATAAATTTCTAGTATATGATTTTTTTGTTACCTTTATTTTTGTTTGTTTTTTCTTAACTTTTTGTCCATTCTACTATATACATGCTTTTCCAAATTATTAACATTGATTTGATATGTGAATTTATTTTAGGTATAATTATTACACTTAGAGACTATATCATTATTTATATAATAAACAACCCCACCACACACTTTAACAACTATAGAACATATGAGTTGAATGTGCATAAAAATAATTATATATTTTGAAGTTGGTCGTCTGAACCTGGAGCCGGACGTATGAAAGTAGTCACCAAAGTTAGTTTATGTAGTGTGGGAACAATACTTTTGACGATAGCCAATGAACGAAATACTGAAAACATTAGAAGACAATAGAGTTAGATTAAATTGTTAAAGTATACTAACTCAACATTTAAATTTGTTGGACTAAACAATGAGTTAATATATTAAAACCACTCAACATGGTGAGGTGAGGCTTGAACTCAAGTTATTTTTGGTTAAATTAAGATATGTAATTATATAAATATTATAAATGTATGATGTTGTAGAATAATGATAATTAAATATTTTAAAGTACACAAAAACATTGCTATCAAGTCCCCCACTTTCAAAGTTAATTATTAAAATTCAATAAAATAATGGTGATGTGACATGGATGCTATGTTATAGTGATGTGACATAGATGTAGATGCTATGTTTTCTAGTAACCAATCGTTTTCTAAATTTAACATTAACAAATCCAATCATGTCTATTTAAACTATGAATTTTGTTATATGTATTGATTAGACTCTCAACTTATCAAATTGGATTTTGAGTTTGCCATTTCTTTAAAAATAGCTTATGCATAAACTTTCATCTACATTTCATCTATCCACATTTAAAGAAGTAGAAGTTAGTGTCCGTGTAAGAATTCATGCATTGATGATTTATAAAGGTAACCTTAATAAATGATCTAAATTGATTTCGTTGTCACGTGTTTAAGAAGATGCAGAGCGATCAACGTTCTTAAAATGAGTTAATTTTAAAGTAAAACAATATTTGAAGTAATGATTTTATAAAATAAGTGGAATCATTCCATCAATTAGATTATATTGAAAAAAAAATTCATCTCAAGAGAAATGAGAAACTAGTACAATTTCTCAAAAATTTGTCATAGGACACACTACAAGAAAATAAGTATTTTTCGACACAAAACACGAATGTTGGGATAAAAGACGTCGAAAGAAAAAGCTTCTCCTGACGCCGTAGAAGCTTTGTAGGAAAATGTTGACAACTCCGACGTCATGCATAACGGCGTCGGGGGAAGGTTGACAATTCTAACACCATGCATAACGGCGTAAGGGACAGTTTAAAATTAAAAAAAAAAAAAATAGAAAATTTTAAATTTTTTCCGACGCCGTTATGCAGGCGTCGGGAGAAGTTTAAAAATTTAAAAATTTTACACTTTCTCCGACACTGTTATGCATGGCGCGGGAATAGATGACACTTTTTCCAATGTTGTACTTTATGGCGTCAGAAATAGGTGGATCACTTGACGTTCATGAAGTGCGTCGGAAGATCCCCTACATATCCCATAAACAATAACACAGAACACAAATTGAAAGAAAAAGAGAAAAGGAAAAGAGGAAGAGGCTGCGAGGGAGAGATCGTCGTTTGTCACTGCCACTCCCCCCGTCTTCATCTCTTTCACAACTTCTTGGTAGGAGATAATTCAAAGTTCAAAATCTTAAATATAAACCCCTTTGAATTTTTTCTTAATTTCCTTTTCTATCATTGAGTTTTTTTTATTCTAAGTATCCAAATATTTATTATTGATTTCTGTTTTTGTTATATTCAACAGTTTGAAATGTGTTGTAATCGCTCTTTATGTTCTTGGCAACCATGGTGAGTTTAGAAGGTAAAATATGATTTTATTTTTCTTGTTGTTACTTACTGCTTAGTGTGTTTTCGTGGTTTGAATTTTTGCATATGTTTGTTTGCACACAGCAGCTGCAAAAGAGGAGGAAGTTGAAAAAGATGATCAAATGGATGGTTACCCAAGTAGGAAGATGATGAAGGAAGGTATTTTTTTTTAAAAAAAATAGAGGATATCCCGACCCTATATCCCATGCGTTGGGATATCCTCTTCGACAGATTTTTTTCGACTTCGATCCTGACGCGAACTTATGCATCGAAAAATCATTTTCCAACGTTTTTTCTATTTCTTCCGACGCTTTTGTGCATCCGGAGATCTCCATTTTCTTGTAATGACATTAACTAAAATTATTAAACTTCCAAATATAAAAATCTGTTAAATAATTATACTTCTTGAATATGTTAGAAATACATAAAATATATAAAATTAACACAAATGTCCAAATAATAATAAGTCAATGTCGATGTCGATGTCCAAAATTCCAATTCATTTAAACATTCGATATGTAATTGATACATATATAAAAAAACTACTCATTGATCTAAAGTTTGATTGAACGAATTGTTTCATAGTTATACTATCAAATTATTTACATCTTTTAGTTTATTCGATTCATACACATGCATTAACAAGTCTTAGAGTAAAAGATTTCTAAAAAATAAAACTTGAAAATATATTTAAAAAAATAATGAGTAAATACTTATACCTTGTTTGTTTGTGTAATTAATTACTCTATTTTTATTTAGTTAAATTAAATGAAAAACTACCAACTAGTTAATTTAAAAGGGTATAAATTGATTTTTTTAATTTCAAATCTTATAGACGCCATCTCTCTACCAATTAAAAGAAAAGGGCATACAATATCATTAGTTAGTGATAAAAAGTCCACGTTGAGTCTAGTTGAAATTTTTAATTAGGTTGTGTTTACTTTCCTCAATCATAATCAAGGAGTGAGAATAAAAAATAACCCGACCTACCTCATACGATTAGGCTTTACTAAAATTTGAAATAAAAATCAACTATGGTCCATCTTTTTTTATTGCCTAGCTATCACATAAATAAGTGAAAGTAAGACGATTGATCTTTCATATTTTAAGATCTAACAATTGGAAAGTTATTTTTTTTCCGTTTTTTATTAGATAACCTATATAATTTTAATCTTTAGTTCAAACCAAATCGATTAGCTTAATTGTAAAAGATTTTTTTTAAAAAAATTATTCATTGCTATACGAGTAGTGGTTTCGTTGGTATTATTATTATTGTAGCGTAGAATACCAGAATTAGATGAAGGTCATTTTAGAGAGGTTAAGATTTGAAAGAAGTGGAGTAATATAGAACGTTAAATAAAAGAGGAAAGAAAAGAGAGAAAAACAAGAGATCGAAAATTGAAGAATTAGGTGATGGGTATATAAATGATAATTTTGGTCCTTATACTAATGAGATGATTAATATATATATATAACGTTAGAAATAGTATCATTAAAAATTAGGGTCATCCATAATTTAAAAGTTCCAATCTAGTGAAATTGATACGGATAGCAAATTTTAAAGTATGATTTTGAAAAATATTAAAAAAAACCGAAAAATATCAGAGTTATGACAATTCACACCTATTTCCGTTAAGATTTGATGATATTTGAATAATGGTAAAATCTCGTGTAATACCTTACCGAGATGTCAATAGGAAAACCCAAACATTTGAAAAACTTTGTTAGTTAAATCTCTTGGTCGACCTCACCCAAAGATGTACCGAAAAAAATATTTGAACGATTTCGATTTTTCACGAGGAGTACTAGTTTTACAAGACAAAACTCGATCGTTTGCAAGAATTTCTCAAATAGTTTTAAGAGATATTTTCTATTATTATTCAACTTTATTAAAAGGAAGAAAAAAACATGTTATTGGCAGCGTTACACGTGCAGTGCAATCATTTTCCTTCTTTACTATGCCTTTAATTTTCATGGTATCATATGATTAAAACTATACATTATAAACATTGTATTTAATCATTAAATCGAGTGATGAACATTGGGGAATTAACTATACAAAGTTAGTCCCACTTGATTCATTATACGTCTTTTATAACTACATCAAGTTCAGTTCATAACCACACACACAAAATATTTTTTAAATAATTTGATTCACATCATCTAATTATTTAATTATATTAACCTAACATTTTCTTTTTCCAAGACAACAAAAAAGGTAAAATGGCTCTTTCCGAGTCCATAGAGGAAAAACCATATATATATAGAGTTGAATTTGAGGTGAAAAGAAAAAAAAATCGATACGATCTTATGATATTGAATTGCATGTCGATTGTTCTGTAAGATTAACATAACATCTCAATTCAAACGTGCATTCGTTGGAATAAATAATGAAATAAAAAAAATATTGTTTAACTAGACAAAACAAATAGCTTGGAAAAGAAGGAGAAGAACTGTTTCAAACAAAAATCTTTTTCTCAATTTTATAGAAAAGAAAAGCAGTTCTATGTGAAAATTTAATTTTAGGTATATAATGGTCAATTTATTAAAACATAACATTATAACCAAAAAAAAATTGTTACAAAATTTGTAACTATCAAAATAATAATAATTATATATCATACGTTCAATTTGTAACATCAACTACGATGATAAATCGTTCCCAACAAAAAGCATCAAACTTTATATCTTGATTTGATTGTACAAATTCATATTAGTTAAGCTATACTTATGTTAATTAAATGTCTGATCTCTTAATTGATATAAGATAAAAATACATTTTTGGTACTTAGGTTTTGAGTTTAATTTCTATTTAGTTCTTAAGTTTCAAAATGTTACACATTTACTACTTAAGTTTTGATTTTTGATTCAATTTAATTCCGAAGTATTAAAATGTTACAATTTTATCTTTAAGAATTAAGTTTTATTCCAATTTGGTTCATAAATTTTAATATTTTATATTTTTAACCTCAATTTTTCATTAAATACTCTCTTCAAATGTTGGGATTTCAATATTTTATTAATTAATTTAAAGTAATTATGAAGGAAAATTTTAAAATTAAATTTAAAGTGATGAAAAATTGTGAATTTAATTAATTATAAATCTTTTAATTTTATTAACAAACACTAAAACGAAAAACGAAAAATGGAAAATTTGATGTTAAAAATATAAATATTGAAATCTAGGAACTTAAAAAACGTGTTGACAAAATGAGCAATATTAAATCTAATGTTATAACAAGACAATTAACAAAATAAAGTCAAAGTAAAGAGATAATAACATAAGACACTTGATAACTCGGTGTAATACACCGATATTTGGAGGCTGGCTACGTCCAATTGAGAAGATTTGTTTACTAGAATATAAATGGATTACAAGTACATAATTTATCTTCTCATAGATATGTAACAAGAATATTAATCTAGAAGGTCACGTAGGCTCCTCATACGTAGTTGTTACTTGATTGATTGTCCTTGAAAAAATCATGCCCCTTCGTAATAGGTTACCTCTAGCAATGTAGTCCACGTTTCAATATCGGTTAACCACATTCCAAATTCACCTATTTTCTTTCTTTCTTTTGGGCACAACAAATTAACCATATCTAATAAAGAAATTAATCATTAGGTAGGCTTTTTTACCTTTGAAACAAAAATGTATAATGTAGGTTTTTGGGCAAATAACCTAATATGGTATGTTTATTTCACAAAGAAAAATAGTATTATAATTTAAAGTATTAAAAGATAGGCTATCCTTTGAAGGAATGTTTACCAAGTAATATTATAAAGAAAAAAAATTAGGTACTAACATATTACTTCGATAATTTATACCGTCTAACTAGTACCTACGACACTTTTTTTAATAACAAATAACAAATAACAAATATATATATATATATATATATTTTAAATTTCCTTGTGCGAAGGAGAATGGAAACATGAGGTTAAGTTGGTTGCATTTAGTTGCACAATCATAAACCTCTCTACTACAAATGTCTATGAGGTGGAACAACGTCGGGATGAACTTCCATGTCTGTCTTTAATAAACATGTTTAGCCAGTGACAAAAATATTCTCCCCACACCCTCCTCTCTATTTTTTGTCTAATCGAAAATTTTTCATTACGTATGAGCGCGAGACGTTGACCATTCCGTAGTAGATATATTTAGTCTTTTACCTTTTCTAAAAGTTATTTTCCTTCTTGAAGGAATCTTTATTAGAATATAGAATGAGGCAGGAAATATTCTTTAGACTATATAAAATAAAAGCACTTAAGGAATCTCATTTAAAATAGACCCTCCCTTATAATTGTGTTCCTCGTGATACTCATCACAACATTTTCCAATAATTCCTTACACTCTTTCTTTTTCTTTATAAGGAAACGGTGTTTAAATAAAATAGTGCTTTTAACTAAATAAATAACAACTAATATTTGGGTACATCTTTAAACCAAGATTGAAAAAATAGATCCATTTACATAATTTATAGTTGATTTTTCACTCTTTTAAATATAATGTTTATTTTCAAAATGATAAAACTCACACATACCCTTAATAATTAGTCTAATATATAGAATATGAGATTTCTCAAAAAAATAAAAAAAATTATCAAGAGATATTTTAAAAAATAATACAATAAACTAAATATTTACAACACATAACAAAATTTTAGATTTTATCAACGTTAGATAATATAACTAATAGAATATGAGATTTCTTAAAAAAAAAAAAAGAATTATCTAGAGACATTTTTTAAAATAGCAAAATAAACTAAATATTTCCTACACACCACAAAATCTTGAATTATAAATGATAGACAATATAACTAATAGAAGCACGTCAGTATCTATTACCATGGATAGAATATAAATTTTTATTATATTTTATAAATCTAACTATCAATTATGCTAAGAAACTTATAATAAAAATTAAAAGAGAAAATATGATATAAATAAAAAATTGGGGCCTCAATTATTAAATAGAAAAAAAGGAAGAATGAAAAGCGATGAATGGAGGTAGCCACGGTGTTTACGGAGAATCACCTGGTGACAAAATGGCTCTCGCTTCACCATTAACAGCTCCCACCATATTCGGCACTTCAGCCACGTGTAACATCCTAGTTGGCTGCCACATACACCATTTTTGGGCCCACTCTAATAATAATAATATTCAAATTAAAAGAAAAAAAAGAAAAATCATACAATTTTTAAGTTAAGTACTGAATCAACGAATCATCCCTCTCTTCACCTTTTCATCCTTTCATCTTCTTCTTCCTCTAAACCTCACTCTCTCTTCTTCATTTCCGTTTCTTCCTTCTTCCATCAATGACGGACACTACTGACGATATCGCTGAGGAAATCTACTTCCAAAGCTTCGATGACGACTGTAAATTGCTCGACAACCTTCTTCACGATGTCTTGCAACGCGAAGTTGGTAGCCAATTCATGGACAAACTCGAAAGAACTCGAGTCCTCGCTCAGGTCTCTCTCTCTCCCTCTATTCTTGTTTTTGTTTTTTTACTCTTTCGTTTTTTTTTCTCTCAGTCGTCGTCGTCGTTGTTGTCTGGTTCTATGTACGGCTGAGTAGTTTTTTCTTTTGGTGTGTGGGAAATGGAAGAGTCGATTCATGATATGCTTGATTTGCGAGTGCGATGTTTTTCGATTTTTTTGTGTTCTGAGAGGAGGAATCTTAATCATGCATTAGTTTATGGCAAAATATACGCTAGAGATTTCGTGGATGCAGATTTTAGTTTGAGTTGTCCATGGTAAAGATTTCGATGTGTTTGGAACTTGGTTCGTTAATCTTCTGTGGAGTGATATTGATGAGATAGATGGATGTGTGTGATAATGAAGTTACATGTCTAATCGGATGTATCGTTTTCGTTTTTTTTTTCCTCTTGGTACAGAGCGCTTGCAATATGAGGATGGCGGGTATTGAGGATACGGCAGAGATGCTTGAGAGGCAGCTTGCGTCGGAGTTGTCGGAACTGACTTTAGAGGAAGCCTTATCTTTGGCTCGTGCATTTAGTCATTCTCTCAATTTGATGGGGATTGCGGAAACCCATCATAGGTAGGTTGACTTTCAAACTACGTCCTTTGGTCATATATTTGAAAAATAGATTCGAAAAGTAACAGAAGAGAAAGAGATTCTGGGTTCGTATTCGGTAATTGTGATTTGTGATTCTGTTGTGAAAAAAAATTAGTAACACTACGCGGTAGTTCTTTTTGGCTTGCCGGAAAATTGGAGAAAAAAGCCTTCTGAGAACGAGACTATATTACAGGACGAAATATTTCGGTTCAAAATATGTATTTTCTTTAGGAGTCCATTTTAGTTTTGATCTGACAGTGACTGCTGTTTGAATCATCTTCTTGGAAATGAATGTTGCTTTGCACACTTGACAGGGTTCGTAAGTCGAGGAATATTGCACCTCTTTCAAGATCCTGCGATGAAGTTTTTAATCAGCTAATGCAGGGTGGAGTTTCTCCGGATGAGCTTTACGACAGTGTTTGCAAGCAGGTCTTTTGCTGTTATTTTGATTCTTTTTCCCCCAACAGATAAGGAAGGGAGTAGAAATAGAAATAGAAATAGAAAAAGAAAAAGAAAAAGAAAAAAGACATAACTTTATGCCCTCAATTGGATGGCTAAATAATTTAGAACTAGCTGTAGGTGGTTGAGTTCATCGACTACAATTCGCATTATCTGACTGCTGAGAAGTAATAATCATAAGTTGGCAGGACGAAGCACATTTTTACTATGATTTTGCCGTTTTCATGGTCTAAAATATTTAGCGATTTATCTGTAAGTTTGTCAAATTTTCTTCTTAATCTTGTATTTTTATCTTTACAGGAGGTTGAAATTGTTCTTACAGCACATCCAACTCAAATAAATCGTCGTACTTTGCAGTATAAACATCTTCGCATTGCTGTATGTTATCAGTGAATTCAATAATATGATTAGCAATATCCTACCTCTTGCTACGTATAATCTTTGGTGGTTAATTTAAAGGATATTTGCAGCATCTATTGGACTACAATGACCGACCTGACCTTAGTCCTGAAGACCGGGAAATGCTAATTGAGGATCTGGTATTATTTTATTTTTTCAAACCACTTCTCATTCTTCTTCACATTTTAGGAATTAACATAAGGGGTTTGGGAAGGGAATTTTAGGTCTGGAATTTTCATGATAAGAAAAATCTTGTCTATGGCCTTGTTTCTGACTTAGTCCATGTTTGTTCTATGTTTTAGGTAAGAGAGATAACTTCAATATGGCAGACAGATGAACTTAGACGCCACAAGCCCACACCAGTTGATGAAGCTAGGGCTGGTAAACTATTAAATTTAATTTTGAGAGAACAAACCTGTCGTCTGAATGCTAAACTCACTTGTTTCTCTGCACTTGTATATTTTGGCAATTATAATTGTTTTTCTCAGGCTTGAACATCGTGGAACAGTCCCTGTGGAAAGCTGTTCCTTATTATTTACGTCGACTCAGCAATGCATTAAAGAAGGTCTACCACTAGTTTCTGATGCTGATTATTCTACAATGCTTTTATGTTGTTATTATTATTATTTATTTTCTGGAATTTTCTTTCTTTTTATAACTTTACTATTTTCAATCCTTCTCAAAGCACACTGGGAGGTCGCTTCCTTTGACTTGCACGCCAATAAAATTTGGGTCTTGGATGGGAGGCGACAGGGATGGAAATCCAAATGTCACAGCAAAAGTGAGACTTTCAACATCCTTTTCTGTTTATTACCTTCTTCTGGAAAATTGTACGCAAACATTGTTTCATCAGTTGAAAATCACCTAGTCCGTGCACGTAACGTTTACTTGGGGGTAATATTTGATTTTTAACACCTGTTTGAAATCTTGTAGGCGTAGGGTTCATCTTAACATCATCTAGAACATGGAAACTGTAAAGAAAGTAAAAGAAAATATTGGGCAAAATGAATCTCATTGCCACTCTTGTTTAAAGAGATGAAAATTTCAAACTTAACGAGGCTCATATAACAGGCTTCCTCAAACCATATCACTTCATATTGTTGCAACTTGCAACTAAAGTATTCCACTAAGCTCCCGATATTGAAATCTCGATAGAATTCAATGTATAAGTCTGGAGTTTCAATATAACATTCATAATCACTAGAACGAAACTATATATATTCGGGTTATATCATCAGCATAAATATACTTCATATGCCTAATATGAAAAGACCTAATATCACTCTATAAAAATATATTATGGGTAGGCCTCTGTGTTGGTGAATACTTTGTTCCCTAATATATTTCTAATGAGGGATAGATTTACTTGTGAAGAGTTTGATTGTACGGATATTCAAGTAATTTGCATTTTATTTGTTTATGGGTTATAGCTTGGTTTAGTTGTTCTGTGATGGTTCTGTTAGTTCCTTTCTAGACATAACTCTGGTTGTATATTGATAGTGTCAGATAGTGTTTGGAGTTCTATTGAAAAAGTGTATGTTTTGAAGTAGTGTTTGATTTTACATGAATTACTTTTTTGAAAAAAAATGGGCACGAATGCTGCAATCAATGCTCTGAGTGCAATGTCAATGGAACTTTTTGATATATAAATGTCCAAAAAATGCTGAAAGTACTATGCATTAGTTTTAGGGTAGGGAAAGTAATGCCAAAGACACCATTAGTTAGAGAAGCACAGCAAAACTATTCGCTGTGTTCTACAACATGATATTATAGCCATGAAACACGTCTTATATTCTCTGATTGAAACATTGATCTGGTTCATTCTGGAACTGAATTTATCACATGTTGCAGTTTTTTATATTTTTTCCTTCAAAGAAAAGTAAAAGAAAGCATTTTTCCCCTTCGTGTTCTTCAGGTCACAAGAGACGTCTCTCTTCTGTCTAGGTGGATGGCTATTGATTTATACATTCGAGAGCTTGATAGCTTGCAATTTGAACTTTCAATGAACCGATGCAGCGACAAATTATACAGACTTGCACATGAAATTCTTGAAAAGGGTAATTCAGTCCTTGGAAAAGACCTGCTACAATTCTTTTTTAGTAGTCAACTGTACCACCAAAAAGTAAGCGTCTCTTCGAAATATTAAGTTGGAATAAGTACGGAAGGGCGAAGCCTTGCTATCAAGTTTTAATGCCCTGGATATACGTTTCGTGAATAAATATTGAAGTTTTAGTACATTACTGAACGTAGACGGAAACACTCTTTGATTGGTTCAGAAGAAAGAAAGCAGAAGAAACAAGGTGAAGAAGAATGTTTACGTTTGAGGCTCTTGATTACAGGAACACAGCAACATTGTTGAAGCAAATGCTCCCTTTCTACTTTGATTTGACATCATTAATTTTTACAATCACGTACACGTACAATCAGTTTGTAGTCCGGTGTCTTGTCATTCTCGAAATATTTGAAATCCTACATACTTCTATTCTCTTCTCTATGTCTGATTCAGACGAGTCTGATATACTGTGTGTTAGCCAATTTCCGTAATATGTCATCTCCATTCTAACATTTATGGTCATCCATTATTTATTCAGAAGCTGCATCTGAAGATCGAAACGAGATATGGAATCAGTCTTCGACCAAAAATGAATTGAAGAATCAGGGCCATCAAGCTGCTGCACTTCCAAGACAACTTCCACATAGGGCTGATCTACCTTCATGCACGGGTATGCGATAGTCCGGAGATGCATTCTCAACTTTTGTCATGAAAAACCATCATCTTGATAATACCTGCTCGAACAAATTCAAATTTGGACATATTTGAAATTTCATTGAAGATGCAATATTTCTTTAATGTGGCTTGTTAAAGTTTTCGTGACGTGGAGAAAGACTTGATATTTTTACGAAGTAATAGTTGTGAAAAAAGGATTTCGCTTTTCTTCATCCTCTGTTTACACAGAAAGACTTGTTTTTGCTTACGGGTGCCTTTTATTATGCTTAAAATCCTACTGTTCTCGCTTCTTGCCAAAATGGACGGCTGTTAATCTCATTTACCCGTTCATGCAGATTGCAATGATGGTGAATCCAGGTATTCTAGAGTCGAATTTCCGAGGACTGATCATACATCATCTAATAATCAGGTGATGCAAGTTCTAGAGTGCATTTATTGATATTTATGATCTCATTTCTCTAATGCACATTGTTTTATATTGCTCATTTTTACCAGTTGCACTGATGCTCGTTCTCCAACTATTTGTTCCTTCTAGGAAATTACTGTTCCAAAAACAAGTGCATCTTTATCAAATGGGAATTCACCTACTGGAAGTGCATCTTTATCAAATGAGAATTCAC
Source organism: Cucumis hystrix (assembly GCA_025688845.1). Taxonomy (NCBI): domain Eukaryota; kingdom Viridiplantae; phylum Streptophyta; class Magnoliopsida; order Cucurbitales; family Cucurbitaceae; genus Cucumis; species Cucumis hystrix. The sequence goes on along the minus strand of CM046891.1, from coordinate 11,764,531 downwards.
CTACTGCAAGTGCATCTCATTCCAATTCTATGCCTCGTAATGCATCTTTCAACTCGAGTCAACTCCTTGCTCAGAGGAAACTGTTTGCAGAATCTCAGATTGGGAGGTCCAGTTTTCAAAAGCTTTTAGAACCCAGGCTCCCTCAACGTCCTGGAATTGCACCTTACCGCGTTGTGCTGGGTAGTGTAAAAGAGAAGGTATGGCTTTTCATTTTGGCTACTTTGGTGAGCTTATTACAGGAATACATTGGATAACGTGTGAATAATATGATCTTGAACTGGATAACCTGTGAATATTACAATTTGCTCCTTCAGTTGGTGATAGATTCATCAAATGTTATGATGTGAATCTCAAAAATTGGTTTCATAAAGATGTTACTATGCAAATTCAGCTCTTGAAGAGAGGTCAAAATATTAAGACCACTGTGTAGGTAATTATTAGGAGATCTGTAGCATGGGGTATTAACTTTTGGAATTGGAATTGGAATTGGAATTGACGTCTTTGTTTCTCATAATTGGCTCCTGAAGTTTTCTATGAATGTCTTCAAATCTAGACATAGATATTGATTAATGATCTGGCAAAGTTATTTGATTTTGAACCGTCTTATTTTACATTTCAACTTACGGAGTTGAGGTGTGAATCAATGAGTCAGTTCGAACATCCACATTTGCTATTTAATAGGTTAAATGCAAAAATATTCCCACAGATATGGAGAAATAGATCTCTATTCTTTCTTCTTTCTTGGCTTTAACTTTCTTTTGACTTTTTATTGTATGTGTGAACTGTGAACATCTTATCAGGCATCAATGTATGCCACATTAGACATGCCTTTAGCCTTTAGATGGGAGAAAAGGTTGTATTGACTAAAGATGTGGCAAATAAATAGGAGGATTGTTGCTTTGAAGTCGCTCTTGTTTTCCTTTTTGATTCACATTATCTGGGAATGTTTCTCGGTATGGTTAATAACATGCTTAGTCTCAAACTTGCTAACCTAAAATAAGATTAAGCATATTTACATTTGAGATTGAACTTCCACAATTTCGTTATAAAATGATTTGTTACACTTGTATGTTATTGCAATTTATTTTTAGTCCTAGTTCCGTTGGCTATGGTCTATGACTTCGACAGAGAGGTGCACATGCTAAACTTAAAGGTATTTTTTCCCCTAAAAAATGTACATTGCAAAATAAGAAAAAGAGAGAAACGTAATATCGTACATCATATTTTAAAAATTTGACAATATGCTATTTTTGCAGAAGAATAAATAAAACTAAAGATGGTGCTATCATCCATTGAAGTACATTATTATTTTATTTTATTTAGTAAATTTTTTTAATGTTTTACGTAATCTTTGGTGAGCCAGCTTGTGAAAACACGGAGGAGGCTGGAGCTGCTTCTTGAGGATCTTCCGTGTGAACATGATCCTTCGGATTACTACGAGACTGCCAATCAACTCTTGGAGCCGCTGCTTCTTTGCTATGAGTCTCTGGTAATCCAGACTTCTCTCTCATTTCTTTTTAAAGTGTTAAGTCTGTACGTATATTTATGTGCCACACCATTCATGCAGCAATCATGTGGATCTGTGGTGATTGCTGATGGTCGGTTAGTTGATCTGATTAGAAGAGTTGCTACATTTGGTATGGTATTAATGAAGCTGGATTTACGTCAGGTATGCCACATTTTAGTCAAATACCGTTTCGTCCGAAGTAGCATGTCAGAAAAGATGTTAATTAACTGGGTATATCATTGTGTTCCTAAGTTTCCTCGGGATGAAGTATTGAGGTTATGATTTTTTTGTCACCAGGAATCTGGTAGACATGCTGAGACTCTGGACGCCATTACAACGTATTTGGATATGGGTACATATAGTGACTGGGATGAAGAAAGGAAGTTGGAATTTTTAACAAGAGAGCTGAAGGGGAAGCGGCCACTAGTTCCTCCAACCATTGAGGTAAAACTTCAGTTGAAAAAATGATACAACTTGTTACTCAACTAATAGAAGTTCTTAACAGTTCATGATATTCTTTTGAATGACGGACAATACACGCATCAGCAGTATAAAAAACTTTCGACCGAAAGTCACTTATTTTCTGTCTCCCTTTTCTTATTATCTCACGTGATAATTATTGAGCAAAAGTATCACAATTTGTTCGTTTTTTCTAATCTAACCTAGTTCATATCTGAATAAGGTCTTAAGTTTATATTATAAAAATGATAAATCATCATTGACGATCAAATATGAATCAAGTACTTAGATGGAAGCTAGATAACTCTCTTATATGTATATAGATAACTCTCTTATATTTAGTCATCCTCTCTCCGAAAGGGAAGCAACCTATTTGCCCCTCTTCGTCTTCGCTCGGGGCAACATTTTTAGGCGTGGAGAAGAGATTTGAGGGTTATGGAGTCCCAATCCTTTGTAGGGATTCTGGAGTAAGTATTTTTTCGTTGTTTGTCTAACCCTTCTCCTTGGGTGAGTGGTCTTTTTGACGCACAGAGGATAAGATTCCAAGGAAAGTGAAGTTTCTTACCTACCAAGTTGGCCGCACTAATACAATGGATTGGTTGTCAGAAAGGTTCCCTCTTGGTTTATTTTGCTGTATTCTTTGTCGAAAAGTAGAGGAAGACTTGGATCATAATCTCTGGCGTTGTGATTTTGGGTTCTCACATGCTCGACATAGGTTACTAGTGATATGATCGGGGAGTTTCTCCAATATTTTCCTTCCTGGGAGAATGGATGCTTTTTATTATGAATGGCTAGAGTGTGCTGTTATTTGGATTAGGTCCTGCTGGGTTTTGGTTTCAAAAGATCTTTTGTTTTGTAGTTATGAAATTATGAACTAACATTCACGTTTGCAACTGTTAACTTAAGTTGACATGCATGTTTTTACCACTAGAAAGTTTCCTACTGAATTGTGGATAATGCGACAAGCTTGGTATAAGACAAAATCTTGTTCTCAGATTGCTTCAGACTGATGGTTAGTCTGGCATTAGTTAACCCTTTAAATTTTAAGAACTCATGTTCGGCTAGATTTTTCCCTTTCAGGTTCCTTCAGATGTTAAAGAAGTTTTGGACACCTTTCGTGTTGCTGCTGAGCTAGGGAGTGAATCACTTGGTGCCTATGTGATCTCTATGGCCTCAAATGTACGAAAATGGTTCTTTATTTTATTTAATTTTACTGGATCCAGTAACAGTGCTACCTGCTCCAAACAAAAGCAATATTATCTTTTGATTTTTCGTAAAAGTATATTGCACCTGAATCCTGATAACTGCAGGCAAGTGACGTCCTTGCAGTGGAACTTCTGCAGAAAGATGCACGACTTGCTGTTAGTGGCGAGTTAGGACGACCATGTCCTGGTGGAACGTAAGTCTTAAGGATAAGCATTTGATACGATAACCCTGCAAAATTCTTGTGTATGAACCTGTAAAGTGATTTTTTGCACTATTATTATTATTATTATTGAAAGCTGGGTGCACAATGTCGGTATTATCAATTAAAACATATTGCCCGATGAAATAAGTTCAATCAGAGTGTTCATGTCTTTGGAAATGCAGCTAGAAAAAGTTTCATATTATATTTTTATTATACCAACTGAAGAAGTTTCTCACTGGTCTCCTGAAAACGAATACTTGAGAGGGTAGGAGAGCCAAATTAGATGTAGCAAAAGATTATCCATGGGCTAAAATATTTCCTGAAATAGGTTGCGCGTGGTTCCTCTATTTGAAACTGTGGATGACTTGAGGAAAGCCGGATCGTCGATCAGGAAACTATTGTCTATTGATTGGTATCGAGAGCACATAATAAAGAACCATAATGGGCACCAAGAGGTAACATCAAAATGATCTACTTTCTAGCTGTCACTATCTCAGTTATTAAAGAAGTTCATCTGGACAGGTCATGGTAGGTTATTCTGATTCTGGCAAAGATGCTGGGCGATTCACTGCTGCATGGGAACTTTACAAAGCTCAAGAAGATGTTGTGGCTGCATGTAACGAGTATGGTATTAAGATTACCCTGTTCCATGGGCGTGGAGGGAGCATCGGCCGTGGAGGAGGGCCAACGTACCTGGCCATTCAATCTCAGCCTCCAGGTTCGGTAATGGTAAGTTGAAAAATAATCCATGTTAAATGATCTTTATTCGACTCTCTTCAGATAATAAGAACATAAGAACATTGATTTCTGCAGAATTGATTCTGATTTTGTTAGAATGCAATGTGGGGATAAAATTCATATCACTTCTGTCATTACTCATTCATCCCGATCTTTGAATCCATGTGTCCTTTCTCAAATAATTTTTTGCTGTGGGAATTATTTTTGGCACCTTATGGGAAATGCAGATTGCAAATCATCATAAACATATTGAATCAATTTGAAGCGATTTGGCAGGGTACTCTACGATCAACCGAGCAGGGAGAGATGGTGCAGGCCAAGTTTGGGTTACCTCAGACTGCTGTTAGACAACTAGAGATATATACAACGGCCGTACTCCTTTCAACTCTACGTCCACCACTTCCACCTCGAGAAATAAAATGGCGTAATCTCATGGAGGAGATCTCAAAAATCAGCTGTCAGAATTACCGTAGCATGGTATATGAAAATCCAGAATTCATTTCTTACTTCAACGAAGCCACTCCTCAGGCAGAGCTTGGCTTCCTTAACATTGGAAGCCGCCCAACAAGAAGAAAGACCTCGGTTGGGATCGGCCATCTTCGAGCTATACCATGGGTTTTTGCTTGGACACAAACTAGATCCGTTCTTCCAGCTTGGCTTGGGGTTGGGGCAGGTTTAAAGGGTGTTTGTGAAAAGGGTCACACTGAAGAGTTGAAATCCATGTACAAGGAATGGTCTTTCTTCCAAAGCACCCTAGACCTTATTGAGATGGTTCTAGGAAAAGCTGATACTCACATCGCAAAACATTACGATGAAGTCCTTGTTTCGGAGTGTCGGCGCAAAATTGGATCAACATTGAGGAAAGAACTAGTTGAGACTGAGAAGTTTGTTCTGGTAGTTAGCAGGCATGAAAAACTATCCGAAAACAATCGAAGTTTGAGGAAGTTGATCGAAAGCAGACTTCATTATCTTAATCCTCTGAATCTATTGCAGGTGGAGATATTAAAAAGGCTTAGATGTGATGCTGAGAATAACAAATTAAGAGATGCATTGCTTATTACCATCAATGGAATCGCAGCTGGAATGAGGAACACAGGTTAAATGTGTGGTGGCTTTCATCAATTAAGTTAAAGTGATTCGTAAGAGGCTTAGAATAAAGAGGCATGTTTTTATTTGGAGGTAGGTTGTGCTCGAAATAAAGAGCAAAGTTAGTTTATATCAGTTTGATTGTAACAGTTTGACCTAAATTTATTTGGAACATCTTATGTAAATTTTTGTTTGCCCGGTTTGCATGTGAACTCTTAATACTGTTCTAGTATTAAATTCTAATTCTTGATTTTGCTGATACTTGGGAACTCTTCTATAAAACCTATTATTGATAGATTCTTTTAGATTTTCTCTAACCTTAGGTTTGATTGTTGTATTTCTAGTTGCCATTGAAATTATATTTGGTGAGAGAGGAATAAAAACAAAAGAAAAATGATCCTATAAAAACAATTAGCACATTTTTTGTTTGTAGTTGCCTGTTACTGGATTATGGTGGTTGGGTCTACGTGACCCAATCACTCACTATACATTAAATATATATATTGAATGAGCTAGTTAAACTTAAAATTTTATCAAAAGAAGCAAAAGTTGGATTATTGAAGGTTAGGCCGGTTTGAGCCATACCCAAACTATACAACAGGCTTTGGATTTGATGTGGTACAAATTAGAGGTTGGATTGACTATTTACATATTAAACTAGAAAAGGAAAAAAAAAATGAATTGTGATGTCTCCCGGTGAAAAAGAATGGTTTCAAATTTTGTTATTTTCAAATTCTTAAGTAGTAATTGAGTCTATGGAAAAGCGGATGCTCATATTGCAAAACATTAGGATGAAGTCCTTGTTTACAAAATTGGATCACATTGAAAATTGGATCACATTGAGGAAAAACTAGTAGAGACTAAGAATGTTCTGGTAGTTAGCCGGTAAAGAAAACAAAACAAATCGAAAGCCGACTCCGACTCCAACATATTAAAGAGACTGAGATGCATTGCTTATTACCATCAATGGAATGTAGGAATCAATGAAATGTATGAATGAGGAACTTAACCTAAAGAGACTGAGATGTGATGCAAATTAAGAGATGCATTGCTTATTACCATCAATGGAATGTAGGAATGAGGAACTTAACCTAGTGTGATGTGTCTTTCATCAATTATGTCAAGTTATTCTTACTAACTAAGAGGCTTAGAATAAAGATACATGTTTATATTTGGATGTAGTTTAAGGATGGTAACAGTTTGAATTAAATTTATTTGGAACATTTTATGTTAATTTTTGTTTGGCAGTGTTCTCTGTCGATTAATAATTGAAAATTTGGTCTTGGTTTGTGGTTTTTTATTTTAAATTAATTTTTACTCCACAATACACAAAGATGTCGTAGTTAGTCAACCGAATCATTCACGACACATTATATATTAAATGAGCTAATCAACTTGGATCAAGTGTCCTATCTCAAATGAGCTCAAGAATCAGATATAAGTTGGCTTATTAAAGGTTAGGCCGGTTTGAACCATAACCAAACTATCTCATAGGCCCATTGGATTTTGTGTGGTACAAGTTAGACGTTGGAATGTCTACTCGAATAAAAATCAATGGTGACAAACTATGGTAAAATAGAAATTACCCTCTAAAAAAGTAGAGTAAAAATAGCTGTATCTTTCCTCTAGTACTTGACAAACTTTGATGCAAACTTAGGAGTGAATGTACTTATGAAAAAACAAAAAAAAAACAGTGAAAGAAAGAAGGTTTCAAATTTTGTTATTTTCAAATTGTTAGATAGTAATTGGGTCTGTGGTGAATCTGCTAGCTTAACTGTATAGTAGAAAAATACAAATCTTAAAAAGAAAATAAGAGCCACATGTTTGTTCATTGTTCATTGTACAGAAATTAAAAGAAGCTCAAAACAAAAAGTTGAATATATATATATTATATATAAACAGTTGCTTGTTCAAAGGTAACGAAAGACCATATTTCTTCCCAACCTATGTCTGTTGAGGGACACATACATATGTACTATTTCCTTTTGTAGGTTTAATTTGTTTCAATAAGTACAATTTTTCTCTCTCATCTTTTATTATTATTTATTATTATTATTATTTTACATCTATCTATGTGTTATAATGTCAAGTGGTTCTATTCCACCCTATTCTTGATACTCATAGTGTTAGGTTGATTTTGATTGATCTTTGGAGGTTCTTTTTCCCTTCTTTTTAGGTGGGGGCCATAATCTCATAGATTTTAACTTTGAGATAAGGCTAGAGAAGATATGAATGCATATGATATGGTTCGGTAACATCTCATTAAAGTTGAAGGACAATGTATGCTACGAACATGTATCTATATTTAAGAAAAGGGTAAATGTGTAATTAATAATCTATAATGTTTAAGATAATTTTAAATTTGATTTTTAAATCAAAAAATTATTTTAAATGGCAAAATGTTACAAATATTTTCAAATATAGTAAGGTGTCAAAAATGTTGACTCACACGGTGAAGATGAGGGAAAATACTATGTGAAAAAATAACCACCTAAGAAAGAGAGCCAAAATTGTAATAACTTGTGACAGTAAATAACCACCTAAAAAAGCATGTGAAACTTTTCTCCTCTCTTGAATGTGACAATAAATAGAGATATAATCTCTTTTCTAAAATACAAAATATTCTAAATGAGAGGAAGCCAAACTCAACAAATGTTAAAATTACACCGACTTGCCAAAATATATCGGCCATATAAAATTTGATAGCCATCATACTCAAATGATGTATTTTTTAAGATTCTTTTTGGTTTTTTACCATCATAAACATAAATGGTTAAAGTTAAAGTTTCAAAAATGGTAAAGATAAAAAAAAAGTGAAATAAAAAACAAAAGATTTTTTTTGTGATTGAAAATGATTGAAATGACAATTGAAAATGAAAAGGATAAAAAAATGACAACCAATAACACAAATTGAAAAAACATTGGTTCAAAGAAATAATGACATTTCTATAAATGAAGCAAAGGTTATTGTTGGGTGTGTCCTTTGTTTGAAAACAAACATATAGTAATAAATGTAATGGTTGGAAAGAATTTTTTTTTTAAATATTAATTTTACAAAAGAGAGAGTGCTACATGTACGAAAAAATAAAAAAAAGATTAAATAGAAAAATATCTACTACTAATAATTGATAATAAGATGATGAGTAACTCGTCTATTTTATAAGAAGCATGAGTCTCAATATTTTCTTCTTCAATGTAAATTTTTTATATCTCTCAACAAAAGGTTTCATATCATTTGATGTAGTTTTCTTTTTACATACACATAAACGAACCCACACCCTTAACTTTGACTTCACATCCCTTTAAGTTTCGATGTGTGAGCATCTTAAAAAGAAAATTCGATTTAAGATTATAATTGAATTAAATCAAATTGAATTTTTAGAAATGGTTATTAAAGGGGTTGGATTACCAACTTTGTATGTTGCCAAAATATGTTTAAATTTCCTAATGTGTTTGCAGAAGGAATTTGGTGTGTTTCTTTGAAAGTGAGAAAGTTTAAGAGAGAGAAGAAGCTGATTTGTATGAAGCAGTTTAGAAACAAAGTACTTTCATTTGTCTCTTTCTCTTTTTCTTATTATTACACCAAATACTGCTACAAATTTCAGTACAACTCAAACCTTCCTTCATCTTTCTGTTCACTTACTCTTTCTTTCGTTATTATTATTATTTACACTCTCCATTATGTTTTGTTCGATAAAATACGAGTAAGTTAGGATGATTTAGACATTTTTTAAAGTTGATTTTCCTTTTAAGAACCATTTATGTAGAGTTAATAATGGTTCTATTTTGTAAAATCTCCATTTGAAATAAAAGTCTACGTATGCTATAATTTTTAAAACTAACCATAATTAAGGATCTAAATAGATTGAATTATGAAAATTTAAGAGTTTAATTAATTAACTTGAAATTTTAAGTTTGACGCGTGATAGAATGATCAATTTGTAAGAGGGCGTATCACTTAGTTAGCTTCTATAAAGGAAGAATTCAAATATGTAACACACAAAACCTAACCAACTAGAAAGAAAATAACAATAGTAAGACTATATATAATGAATTGAATATTCAGAAATTAACTTTAGTTAACAGTAAATACCATAATACACAAGAAAGCATAACAAAGTTTCAACAACTAAATGGGTACCCACTAAAAGCTAAACTATTTTAATCTTGAAATTAAAGGGACATGCATGCCTAATTGAAAAAGGTTAAGTTTGCAGTTTGGAGGTTCTCAAAAGGGACAGGAAAAGAACTCTGCCAAACTTGATCTCAGCTTATGATAAGATATATATTTCCATTTTTAATTTTGACAAAGATATTTCAGCTACTCAGTAGTACTAAACAAAAAGGTCATTGGATGATCAAAGGACCAAAACTTAATATACCAAATGACTTTTCCATTCTATTTCCAACCATATTCCACACCCCCATATCCCAACATTAAATTACAAAATATATATGTACAAGTATAATAAAACTTTAATTTCTATCATAAATAAATAATGGTGGACTCGAATAAACAACTATCACTTTAATAATATACTTAAAAATATCAATAGAGAGTTAAAAGTGTATTATATTTATTTATTTTAATTGCTTGCCTTTTAACTACTTGGAATCATTTTCCACTACTTCTCTTGAATTGATTTGCATAAATGACGTAAACATGAACTTAATAGGATAATTATAATGAAATAAAAAAAAATTAGTACAACAATGGTGAAATGAGAGATAGAGACCAAACTTCTTACCTCTAAAATAAAAGGTTATATCAATTACTAGTGAAATAGCTTAAACTTATTTTAGCAATAAAATAAAATCTTTGGTTTTTTGATAATTAATAGTTTAATATATTAACAATAGATTTAAGAGTGTAATTAACACAACAGTTAAAAGTCCAATTATTGATTTAGGTTTTATTTTGTACTAAAAAAGTTTTAAGTTTTATTTGTGGTTTAGGTAATTAGAGTAATGACTACTTGAGTTTGAAAAAAGTAGGCAAATTCTATTATTATATTGTCTTGAGATAGATAATTGAGTACTCACATTTATAATAAATAAATAAATTATATAAAATCATATTGTGAACTTTATCAACATAGTTGGATTAGGTATATATATTATAAATTAATTTGATTATTAGTTGAGGTTGGAACCCTTAATCCTCTAAATAGTTGTTGAACTAAATAAAATAAGAATACAAAAGTATAATAACAAATAAAAGAACGTTGGAAGAGAATATTATATTGTAAATGAAATTTTAATTCGACCAACAAATAGAATATATATGATTCTATATTAACACAAGTACTTTTGGTCAAGGCAATATTAATTTAGTTCTTTTAAGTTCATTCCTAAATGATATGTAGCTAAACTTTAATCGAACAAAATGATGATAGAATCGTTATATGCTAATGTGGATTGGCTACCACATCAATCGCAACAGTACACCGATTAATCGTTATTGATACAACTAGCATCCATTGTAGGTGTTTGCCTCAACCATGGATGCTTAGTCATATATATATAGCTTTTAGTTTGTAGAGAATTTGAAGAGTTTTATAGCCATTTACTATTCGCTGATAAATGTTTTAACATATGTATTTGGTTTTATTTTTCAAGTGCTTAATTTTGAAAATAAGTGGAATCTATACTACAAGTTATTAGCTCAGTATGGTAGAGTGCACCATTAATAATTGTCTCGTGCTAGGCATTATAAAAAGAATTGAAGTTTAGCTTTGAGAAACTTTTCATGTTTATTTTAAAAAGTTTTTATTATAAATTTCCTATTTCAGTTTCAATCTAATTAATTACGATTAATTTTGTAGAAAAATCTATTTATTCATTTCAATTTAATTAGATACGATTAAATATGCATTTGGATTGAAAATATTTAAATAAGTATTATGAATCCTTAAAATATGAATTCAAATCTATTCTAGTTTATAGAAACAGAAGCAATCCATTTATTTCAATCCAAAAGATTCAATTATAATAATACAATGAAGGTAAAAAGGTAAATATAAAGGAAACAATATTGCAACATTAAAATTCATAACTATTATATATTATCCAGTAAGTTTTCTCAAAGAAAAAACAAAATTATAGATAAAAGTCGTCCAGTTCGATCGATATATGTATGTACTCAAATCTTACTAAAAAGGAAAAACAATAATATTAATAAAAACCGTTTTTGGATTAGATTATTATTACGAATGCTAATTTACTTTTGTTCGAAATTTTGGTTAAAAATAACATAGTATAAAAAGATTTTAGTTTTTTTAGTCCAATAATTTTGGTTGAGGTTGCATATTTTATGATAATTAAGTTATGCTCTTTATGTTTCAAATTTAGCTAGCTCCTAAAAGATCTTTAATGAAAATTAAAGAAAAAAAAAGGCATACATCTATAAATTTTAAGACATATTTTAACATTAAAAATTTGGTCAAAAAATACTTAAGCTTAACTAACATTCGAGTGTACTAGTAACTACGAAGTCCATGATTTGAGTTCCTCTAATCGTTGATCCAACCACTTATTTCTACGTTGATATAATTACTTTATGGATTAGGTTACCTACACAAAGGGGGTAGGCTAAGATTCCTTTATGTACTAGATTTTGTATCATAGGTATGTGTCTATATATATATATATATATAATATGAGACAGGAAAAAGTGTAATAATCTCTGTAATGCTTTGTTCAATTACTTTATTTTAGTTAGAAGGATTTGAATTTCTTATTGGCATTTGTGGTACTTAGAAGAACATAGTTTAAAAAAAGTATTAAAAAATGTATACTTTAATTTGATTTAAAATATATGAGTTAATATTCTTAGTGTTAATTAGCTTTTGAATAGAAATCCTTACTTATTTAAAAGAATAGTATTGGAACCTATAAAGCTAATGCATTTAGTTTTAAAAAAAATCAATCCTACTAAAATAGTAAACCAAAAGAACACTGTTTTTAAGGACATATTGGAAAACCTACAATAAAAATTAGAAAGACGTCACAGTGTTTATAATCAAATATAGCATTAGAGCTTATAAAACTCAAATGAATATTGAAAAAAAAAAAAATCCAACACAAAGAGTGGTCATCTAGTATTATAATAATAATAATTAATATTGCTTTGTGAAAAAGCATATAAAACCAGCAAGCTTATTGGAGAAAATAATATATAGGATAAGGTATTTTGTTTTGCCAATATTCAATAACTAACCCACTATTAATTAAGAATATTGTAAAGTTGTACAAAAGAATTGAAATGGTTATTTATTTATTAAATCAAGTGTAGCAATAATATATAATATAATGAAGAAGAAAGCAAAATGAGTGACTCAACATCAAGAACTAAAATTTCCATTAATTTCAAAGCTGACTTTTGGGGATCTAATCAGCTTCCTCAAACATATTAATGTTTTAGAATGCATCCTCTCTTATTGGATACAAATTTTAGTTTTTAGTTTTCACAAATCCATCATATAGTGGCAAAGCCAATGGTTGACACTAGTACACAACAATACTTTACAAATTCATCAATTTCTTTTTTCTTTGGAAAGATTTTAAACTTGGGTTTCTAATCTCAATTGCTAATTTTTAAGTGTATATATATTGACCATGCTCTTTTTGTCAAGTGCAATGTATATTATATGTGTGTATTATATGTTTCAAAAGGGAATATAATAGTCATCAATAGGGGGTGTTTGTTAGTTGATTCTTTTGGGATCTTATTGAGCTTTCCACAAATGAAAACTGAGAATTAACTTATTTAATCATTCTTCTATCCTTTGACAAGACTGAGAGAGAATAGATTTGGCCTACATCTCAACTAAACACTTCTCCCATATATCCTTGTTAAAGGGAAGTCTTAGAAGTAAAGTAATTTGTTGCACATCATGAAGAGGTCGGTTTATTATCTCATTATCCATGTTAACTCACACTTTTCATTTTATTATTCGTGTCAACTCTTTTTTCATTACTAACTCAACTGGTTAAACATCTTCTAAATAAGAAAGAGAGAATATAAAAATGGAGTGGAGGGCTACAAAGATCCACCTTAAACTTAGAGATAGGGAAAAGGAGAGTGGATGACTGGATGTCCATATGAGTTAAATGAGTGGTATTATTTGAAACAACCTAAACTATTGGGCCCCAAAATCATACCCTATTCAACAATATTTAGTAAGCTCGAGAAGCAATAACTTTATATTTGTTGGGAAGAGAAAATAAGAAGAAAATAAATCTCTCTCTACTGTCTCTCACCTACCACTATAAATTAAATGTCGAGGGATCTCTTGTCAAAATTTAATATTTGTCAAAAATGTTTTCGTAAAGTGATAGCTTCTTCACATAACACAAGTTTTTCAAATCTATGATTAATTATGCTTTTCTATATAGCTTTTTACATCTCTCTCTTTTTCTCTTCTAACATCAAACCAAAAAGTTTTCTTTGCCTAAAACATACAAAGAAAAAAAAAAGACAAGGGACAAAAAAGTTTTCATTATTGACCTTGATGAATAATTCCTTTCTTCTCTAAAAAAAACCACCACTTCTATTTTCTTGGATTCCACTGTCATGGCAAAAATATATATCAAAGTAAAAGTAAAAAAATAAGATAGATAAGAAGAAGAAGAATGAAATACAAATTTACGTAATTTATTAGTTACATGTAGGAGTAAATGAAAAAAAACTCTACTATATCTTGAGGAACAACAAAGTATATGATAGAACTAAAACGATATCTATATACACACGTATATATATGTCATCCTTCTTAAGTTCTAATTAAAGAAGAATATATACGTAGAACAAAGAAAAAAAATAACATGGATATAATTTAGAAGTGTCAATAACGTAATGATTATGACATATCTCAACTCCATTAAAAAGAGTTAAAAAAAATTCAATTAGACTTTAAGGAAGGTTTAAAATGTTAATTTCGATGAAATGTTGAGATTAATTTTATAGAAATGTAAATAGAAGTATCGATTTTATGTCCAACTTTCATTCTAGTAGGTAAATGACTACCATTTATACCCAAGGAGAGACACTTTCTTCTGAATTAGTCCTTTTAGATTGATGGCAACTTTTTACAAAATTGTTGACATTAATTAAAATGAATGGATTCAGTAATTCATTGTAATATGACTTTTAACAGCTTATAATGTAGGTTTTAATTCTAAGTTTTTTTAAAAATCTAAAATGTTATCGTATTATTTATCAATAATTGTGATGCAATTAGGGTTTATACCTTTATGAGTATTTGACAAATCAACCAAAATTCTCTATATAGCAAATTTTTTCTTTTTCATTGATCGAAATCTAATATTTTAGGACTCGTTTGGATAACCTATATACAGTTTTGTTTTTTCAATATTTTTTTACAATTAGTTTCTTTCTTAAAAGGGATGTATGAATTTTTAACCAAATTTTAAAAACAATATACACTTTTTGACTTAAGCATCAGAGCATGTGTAGTAAGCACCACATCAGTTTTAGAGAATTTTTCTATTATGATAATTATGTTCTTATCTAAACTATAATTTTATCATTATTATTAACATGAATGTCATATGTGTTTTCGTGCCCGAATTTACACATCAACATTTTAACTTGATAACATATGTAAAACATAATAACATAAAATAAATTTTATAAATAAACTTTTTACTTTTTTCCATTTCTTTGACCTACATGTGGAGTTGGAGGGACAAAAATTAAACCCCAATCTTCAATATCGATGTCATAATTAGTCCATCTCACTAGCCTCCACTCATATTGACACACGTTACAAAAATTTAAACACACGACATTTTGTTTGGTGTAAATATCACTCTAGTATTACATAAACAATTGTCAAATAATGACTCAATTTCTACATTTATCAAAAAACTTCATCATCTCTTATTTTATTCACACACTTGTTAAGAAACTTTATCTTCACACCTCTCTCCCTCAAACACAAACTACTTAATTTCGGTGTGGTTAACCTACATTTATTTGTACTTTTTATTTATTTATTACTACAAAGTGAACGGCCTAAAAAGTGAAGTGATGTGAAAGATGTGTGGTTATTTGATTGTGATAAAATGAATATAATGACCCGCATGGCAGAATGGATTCTGGATCTGTTGTCCTTCCTATTTTAGGTATGGATTTGTAACAGTTTCTGAATGAAGAAAAATCCAAAGGCTCAAAATTCAAAAAATTGAAAGAAAATAATAATTATAATTTAAACAGTTATACGAACAAGGCCACGTCGTAATCAAAATTGAATTCTGTCATTAAAGCCTAAAGATACTGTGCTCTCTGCTTTCATTTCAACTTCAAACCTTTCTTCAACAGTTCATCATTCAAACTCAATAACTTTTTCTCTTTTTTTTTTTACTTTACTTGTGGTTTGATTATTTAGTCCCTGTGTATTCTTAGTTATAAAGGTACGTATTACACTTCAATTCCTGACATCGATCAACACTAATTTAAGAGTTTTTTTTAATCTTTTTTTCAACAAGAAAAGTAGAGATTAATTCAAACCAAGTGTTATGGTTTTAACTGTGTTTTGACTATAGCTATGACCTTTTGTGTATATCTACAAGATGTTACACGATCTTAACTACGTTTCGACTATAGCTAGGGCATTTCAGCCCAAGGTCGTAGCTTCCTCATTGTCAATTAGGTTGAAAATAACCCAAACATGTTTGGTCTTGTTCTTTGGACAAAAGAGAGAAGTAGTCCAGAAAAACTAGGTTCAATCTCGTTTAATTATTGCACTATTAATTATAGCACTTTTCAGAATAACAGTGTTTATGACTTTTAAGATTACTGCATTCGACTTCTCTAACTTAAAGCAGTTTTGAACAATGTGTATAACGAGGCAACAACACACAAGGTAGTTCTTGTCATTTCGCAGGTATTCACTTTCCATAATCTACAAGTCAACTATAAACACATCTAATGTTCAAAATGCGTTTTCTCTGTTCGAAGTTTATCACTAACACGTTTTAATATTTATTTTACCAATATGTTTTGGATAAGTATTTTAAATTTTGACAAAACACCTAAGTTGAGTACCATTCAAGAGTACTATAAGTAGGTGCTTAGATATATACTTTAAACTATATATACTAAAACAAATCAATCTATAAATTATAGGGATTAAATAGTTAGATTTATTTTTTAATCCAAAATATATGAGGTTCTAATATTCATTGAGGAGTTGCAAAAGTAAGAGAATTTTTAAAAACTGATTACTTTTCCAAATGACAATGATCTGAGTGGCCACTCTCTTACAATACACTAGAGGGTCACAATTAATAATAAACAAAACAGAACCAATTAATCAAAGAAAGGTTTTTGGAGGTTTCTCTTTTTAGGGCATAGGTAGAAGATGAACCTAATGCTTAATTTAATTAATTTAATGTTGGCTCCCCTTTGTAGTTGCATCCACAAAGACATAACGCTCTTTTGAATTTCATTTCTTTAGTATAAAGAAAAAGCAACAACAATAAATTAATAAAAAAAGAATAACATAAAAGGTATCCCAAGAGTATCTTTGTGAATCCAAGGTGATGAGTGGGCTTCTAACCAAACCTTGTTTCTAGAGCAAACGTATGAGCAACCATATATTACAACTTCTCGAGATGTGGATGAAACCCCATTTAAAGTTTTGGATTTCATCATTATATTAGTGATGACCAATAAAAAGTTGCCAAATTAGAATGAGGGGGTCAGTTCCTACTCATAGAAGTTAAAAGTTCTATATCAATGGCAAAATTTTCTTTAACAACATAGAGAAACAAAAGGGATCAATATGTGCAAATTAACAGGAAATCCCATTAGGAAGAAGTCCTATGTGCTGAGTAATAAAAGTTTTCCATTTGTTAGATAAGGAGATTATGCATAGTTATGTACGAATAACTACCTCCAAAAGAAACGTGTTTAGGTAAAACAAAAAATAAAGTCATGAAAATTATATTTTACGTGAACAATATCATATTATCATAGAGATATCTAGAGGTCGTTAATTTCTTAACACAAAATGAAAAGAAAAGAGAAAAAAAGTCAATAATAATAGAATTGGTGTAGATTGAAATATTTGAGATTCTATTTGGTGCCTATACTCAATATCACTACTCCTAAAGCGAACTCATCCATATTGTCTTACTAATTGAAATTCATTGACCCACTTTAATGTCTACTCATAATTATTATGCTTTCACATGATTAATATCTGATTTTTTAACATATACTTCTAGCTTTGAATTTACTTATAAATTAAACTTTGACTACTTAAAAAAAAGATATAGAGAAACTGTGAGAAAATAAGTACAAATTTAGAAAACTCATAATAAAAAAGAAACTTAAATGTGTGATTGATAATCATTTGATTTATTTGATTTATTTATTTTAAAGAGGGTGTTGGTTTTCTTTACCACTTCAATTCCTATAGCATGATTATAATTTTCAAAACTAGAGTTAATTTTTTACAACATGTGTAAAAAAAATGAATAACAAAACAGACAAATAAATAGTATTATAAACTTAGTTTTCAAAACCAATAACAAAAAAAGAGAAAACAATTAAATCTTTAAACCTACCCAATACCCATATCAATCATCAATTGCGAGCATTATTGATTACCAAAGAAACCTTTTGAATAGTCGACAAAAATTAAAAATAAATAAATAAATTTGAAAAATATACAATAAGGTTGATGGATGGATGGATGGATGGATGGATGGATGGATGATGATGGAAGAATCATCATGAACATGTTCAAGATTTTCTTTTTCTTTTTTTTCATCTTTGTTTTTCTTAGCCCATCTGGTTTCAATCTCTAACTTAAATTCCTTGATCTATTTCTCACATACAAAAAGGAAAAAAAAACCAGTGGCTTAAAGAGCAAAACACTAACCATTAATTTCTAAGAAAAAAATAAATTGTTTTTAAAAAAGTTGGAGACTTCAATTTTCATGGGGCGGCCGGAGCGAGGCTAAGATGCAAATCCAAACCGGGTCCATCATCGAACGCGGTTCCACCGTCCACTTTAGAAAACCGGCTCAGCGACATCGGAGCATCCACCATCCCATGACTTGACCGAGACCCCATCGTAAAGAAATCCGGCGGCGACGGTGGTGGTGGAGCGTCGCCGCCGCCGTAAGACGAGGACGGAGTAAATACACAACCATGAGACACTTGAAATTGAGGTGGAGCCCGCGGGATATATACCGGCCAAGAAGAGGAAGCCGTAACGCCGGCGGAGGGAAGGAGGTGAGGTGGAGGAGCAAAGGCAGCAACTATGGGGTTTTTGAAAACGGCGGCGTTTCGGGAAGCTTGTAATTGGGCGCGTTTGAGCTGTTGACGCTCTTTCTTGTGGGCATTTTGGTGGCCGCCGAGAGCTTGGGAATTGGCAAACTCTCTATAGCAGTACTGACACTCGTATTTGCGATCGCCGGAGGAGGGAAGGGCGGCGCCGGAGTCGGAGGAGGTGGGGGTGGAATCGTCTTGATCAAGATCTTCTTGAACGTCAAACCCAAAAAGCTTTAAGCGAGTGGTGGCCGGATTATTGTTGTTTTGTTTGGTTTGGTAATGGTTTTCTAGAGCTGCCATGGAAAAATGGAAGATGATAAGAGAGAGAAATAAAATAAAATAAAATAAAAGGGTTAAGAGTGAGAGACAGAAAGAAAGGAAGGTAGGAAATGCAAGGGGAGGTTAATGCATGAGTAGAGGTATATATAGCTTAACAAATAAAATAAAATAAATGGTAAAGTTTTCTTGCAAAAATAAAAAAATATTTTATGTTAGCATCTATCTTTGTGCATTTTTCTGTGTTATAATAGATATATTGGTAGTTTATTGCGTTTTATTGTTATCTATCATCTAAATAGACTATAATATTTTGTTCAATTTTTGTTATAAAATAATACCATATATATAATATAGAATAATATAAATAAATATTCAAAAAAGTCACATGCATATTAGTGCACTCAATTTGTTTTTTTTTCAATTAAGAATGTGGGGAAAGAGATAGAGGAGGGAACAAAGCCAAATAAAATGAGAAGAAAGTCAAGTAATATGGGAACACAACTCAACAAACATTTTTGGGACACAAAGGATTGCACTTCTATAACACTATCCATCTCTTCATATATATCCATTCTTTTTTAATTATGATTTTATTTCTTGTTTTTAATCTATTTCTTTATATATATATATATATATAGTAAAAGTGGGTTTCACTTTTTTTTTATAATTAATTTAATATTAAGATGTGTCATAATCGATCCAAATTTAAATTGTCGATATCAGTTAAGAAACCGTTCCTTATTTTATTAGATCTATTGTAAATTTGTTATATTAATATTTTTATTATATGATTGATGGATGCAACTTAAAATTAAAAGATGGATGTAACTCAAAATGCATTAATATAAATCTTGTAATATAAATCTTGTAATGATGTGCCAATCATAGTAGAGGTCAAAAAGGTGAGAGTAGGGAGAATGTAAGAGAGTTAGAGAGGAAGTAGCTATGGGGAGAAAATTAAGTGGAAGATATTTTAATTTTTCCTAAATTACAAATTTTCATAAATTGAATATCTTTTATATATATATATATATATATAGATGTTTCTACCGTGATTGAAGAATGTGTGTAATGGATGTGATAGGGACAATATTCAAAGTTTAAAGCTTTACTATTATTGGGACTTATTTAGAGAATAAAGAGATTATATTTTTCTAAAAGAAATATTAGTCCATCCACTATTTAATCATAAATTGTCACCTCACAAACTCTTTTTTCTCAAAAAATTAATTTCTTATATACTTTTTTCTAGTGTTAAAGAAAGAAATGCATAAACCTAGCTACTTGCACCTAAGTTTCTTTTTTTTCTTTTTCTTTTTTTAATATGTTTGTGCTAAATTTTGGACAGGGTAAGCATATACGTTGGTGAGGTGACTCAAACAGTAAATTTGTTTAAAGAAAAGAAGACTTACAAAATCCTTGTCGATCACATATACTCTGTCTGTCAATGAGCGAAAAATTGCAAAAGCTGGAAAGGGTTTATGAGTGAGACTTAAGTTGTTACCTTATGTGATTTTAGAATAATATATTTACAGAAAAAAAAAAATTAATGTTGACCTAGTAATTTACGAGTCGCCTTAAGATAATTAAATAACCAATTAGACCAAAAAAAGGTATCGATCGATTTTTTGTCAGGCTTGATTGAGCTTCTTTTCCTTGGACTTAAAATACTACTTTTGGTCGAGACATGCGTAAACACATGTCCTGTTACACATTTGGCAAAGGTCGACCACGACCAAGACCAAGGTTGATGGCTCATTTCAACCCTATTATTTTTCTGAGCCCATTTCAGTTTCTAATTGTCACTTTCAATCCATATCATGTTATTTTTTAATTTTGTCATTTCTAAATATCAATTATATCCTTTGATCCAAAATTATTCCCAACTGAATATATAGTTTAATTTGAAGAATATATTACCGACACATACTGAATTGTTTTTCTAGGCATATACAAGCTGAAATTATTATTGTACAAATATTAATATATGTTGATTTAAATGTTACATTCAATGAATTTTGACACTAATTATTGGTTATATGAATTAATTTTTCAATCAACAATTCTTTTAAATACTTAAAGTGAAGGACTTTTTGATTTGGGTCTTGAGGATTCATGACTACTACTTGTCCTAATAATTTTAGATTTCTGATGAATAAAAATAGATTTTTATTGTTAATAAAAAGTTTAAACAATCAGTGAAGTGTAATCATGTGCTTCATGTCAAGCTTGCTAAATATTAAAATAAGGTCAATTAACATATGCCTCTTTCATTTATATAAAACGTAACAAAATGGATTGATTTTAATTATTATTCTATTGAAAATTGTTATTAGATTGAAGTTTCTAATTTTTATTTATTGTTTAATGCTAATTCTTATCTTGCCTTATGCTCAAGAAAAAGTTTAATTATAATTGGCGGTTATTTTTTAATTCAAGTTTATTAAATTTGACATTTATAAGTTAATTAGTTGAATTATGTTTATATTGACTAAATTACTCTATCAAAATTATCATCAGTGAATAGTGAGTAATAACATGTATTAGTAAGATATTGGTAAAATGTGATAAATAAAAGTAAAATGAGGGTAACACTAATCTTTATTTTAAAATCCAACTAATGGAAGAAAAGTTTTTGTGGGTATATATATTTGAGAAACAACTTTAATCTGTCATTTGAAATCTTTTATATTGTATTTAATTAGCCAATTTTATAACTTACAATTATTAATGCAGATGTTCCTTTTTCTTTCGAGCAAAATTAGTAAGATGTGTTTTTGGGTAAACTTCAATAAAAGTTTGAGAATTATAATATAAATCTTTTTAAGACAACTAATGAACATAATTTTGGAGAAAGATATTTGATTTGAAGAAGTCAAGTTAATGATATTTTCCATTAAACATTTTAACTAGTGATCCAAGTAAACATTAGTGAAAATTATATTTAGGAAGATTTTTAGATAATAATAATTAAAGCATTCAAATAGTCAATATGAACCACAATTGGGAATTTTATATAATATATTTCTATCAAACAAAATCAAATAAGATCCCTCAAAAGAAAAATTAAAACATATACTATATGAAGATTATGTTAATATATACCAAGTATTCTTTAACAATGTAATTAGTCAACATTGGATTATTACATCATTTCAAGTAATGCTACTCTCTAAAAAAAAAAAGAAAAGAAAAGAAACATCAAAACAATTTTTCATAGAATACAAAAGAGAAAAGCTATAAGAAAGTCGTATAATAGTTACAAAATAACTTTAAATTAGTAGACAAATTTGCAACTAAGATATTTAGATGAATATAACACTAGGCACTATCCAAGTTAAATTAATATGGAAATCAATAAACTTAATTGTGAGAATGACATAATAATAAATACAAATAAATTGAACAATCCAGTTTGAAATAATCATCTTACATTTCTTAAAATATTCCAAATACTAACTTTAACCCTTGACTAATTAAATTCATGTATATAAGAGAAAAAATGTGCTAAAATGGTGGGATTTTTTTTTAAAAAGTGCATAGTTTAGAGTATGATATTTTTTTTTTTAATAAAACCACTTTTTCCAATAATTCATCTATTTAATACACAATTATATTTCACTAAAAGACAAAATAAGAATTAAATAAATAAACCACATCTAATTTCTTAGGCAGAATAAAAAAATTGCTAAAGGAAATTAAAGGTAGAATCTTTTGATTAATTAAAAAGATTATTCAACTAACTAAATTTTGTAATTTAAAATATGAAAATTTTCTGTGCTACATAACAAACGTAACTATTTACTTTTAAATTTTTTGAAATTCTGTTCTCAACCGACAATTACGAGATCTAGTCACAAAATTATCGTATAATGCTATACTGATCAAAATTATTTAAGAATTAAACTATGGTTTTATTTTGTTAATTTATATTTAAATCAGCATATACAATATATATGTCCAATTACTAGTGGAATATTTTATTTTAAAAAATGTATTTTGGAATAATGTATACTTTTATTTATTTCAAGTGTCAGCCAAATAGGTTTATAACTAATATACTTCAATAGCCACTTGACGTGATTTTGGCAGAGTTATTGGATTTGTTTTAAACAAATAAATTGGTCAAGAAAGGTCATATATATATATATATATACATTCATATTTTAGTGCTTCTCTAGAGAAAAAAGACATATATGTTCGAAAAAATGAAACTTATAATTCATATCAATTAAACTCTTCCAAAGTAAATCAACTAATTAGATCATATGTTATAACTATATTTGAAAATCATCTATACATTAAACGTTGGTTTTAAAAAAATGATATATAATTCATGGATAATTTTTTTAAAAAAATCAAATAATATTATTAGTTTTCTTATAAAAGTTGAAGTTTAATTCATACAGTTATAAGTCATCTTATCAAAATGTTGTTTCAAACAAAATGTATGATAGTAAATTGATACAATTATAAAAATTCATAATTTAAATCAATACAATTATTTGGGATAATTGCATAACTAACAATTAAACTCAATTTTTAAAATTTGTTAATGATAGTTTATATCACTAGTAGTAGTTTATTAATTAATCACGGGGTGATCTATAACCAGTTATAGGTGTTTATCACGTATAAATTATATTTTATTATATTTGTGATTCTTTTAAAATGTTGTTAATTTAATTAGGGATGTTCTAGAATACATCAAAATTAATCAATATAATTACAAAATATAGCAAGATTATTTTCATATTCTAACAATGATGAATACTAACAAATAGAATATTTCATAGTGACATTGATAAAAGTTTATTAGTATCTATCGTTAATAAATTTTGAAATTTTACTATATTTTTAACAATATTGTCAGTTTGAAATAAATTTTCACTTAATAATTATCTTCAAAAGTATTATACACTGCAATTCTTCTTGTTAATTCAATACTTTAGTGGATCTAAACCTCTCTAAGCGTTGGAGTATAAATTGATGTTAAATAATAATTTGATTGTTCATAATGAAAACTTTTTTAAGTCTAAGTTTGTTAGTTAAAGCATTAAATGTTGGGGGGAAAGAATGGATGAGTAGAATTCTTTCTCTTCACATGGCGTCGTTTAACTAAAACAAATAGTTATTTTGTAGCCTTAGCCACCTATCGACATTTGGAGTGAGATAGTTCTTGAAATGTGTCATTCAAATTTTATATTCTCTTTTCTAGAATCGACATGTTAATTTATTAATTTGTGGTTGTTAATTTAAAATAAACAAATGAAATAGTGGTAAATATAGCAATCGCATTCAAAGTATTAACATATATGACAATATTTTAAAGAAATTGTAAATATAACAAAATTTGTCAGAGTCTATTAACAATAAAAATCACTGATAGATAAATCATATAGTAAATATTGGTTCATCATCGATAGATCATAAAAGTTTATCATGAATAAAAGTTTGTCGATAATAGACTTTGTTATATCTTCAATAATACTGAGTAGCAATTTTAGAGATCATAATTAAAATAGTCTATGTATTTTAAGATTGCGTGTCACTCTTGATTTGGATATGAAATTCTTGATAGGATCATTTTTTGTTATTTGAATATTTGTTTAGGTTTCATGAATTCTCTGATACTGTTAGATAAATATGAAGTTTTATTTTAAAACCAAATTAACAATCTAGATGAGTAGTTCATATATCTTATAAAGATTGTAAAATCGTACATATGGAACTAATATTATCATAATTGATCGCATTTGTTCGAAACTAATTATAATTAAATAATTTATTTCAAAATAGTTTTTTAAAATTCAATCTCAAACATGATGTAAGTTTTTATCTTACAAAATAAATTTCAAAAGTGTGTAGAATCAAACATTATAATCATTTTGTAGGAGAGTGACTCTTAACAAATCATTTTTGTTAAATTGTTGTTTTTAAAATGAAATATTTCCAAATATTCAATTAATTGCATCAATTATTTATAAGAATTTTATCAAACGATATAAACAAAATCTAAATTTTAATTTTCTTCAAATTATACGTGTAGATCAAATTTATAATTTAATCTATGTTTTTAATATATACATCATTCTCCTCTAATTTTATTATTTTACATCAAAAGGATTTCTTACACACATGAAACGACTTAGGTACATATTTTTCTTACCAAATTTCAAGTCATTTGATGAATTTTCTTTTAAAATTTTACCATATATGACTTTTTAGTGAAGAATATAAATTCATTAACCCCACTCTCAAGTTAAGAAAAATTTGTAGCCTTTTTCTCACAATAGTTGGTAAGAATTAAAGATATCATAATGATATAAATTTCTGTACTTTGTTTCAAAATTGGGTTTTTCCAACCCCAATTACTCATTTTCTCTCTCATGATTTCTTATAACATATATAAATATATTTTCAAATATAACAAAATTCCAATATTCAATCGATAACACTAATAATCATCCAAAATATTTTCACTAATTTTATATTTATATATTTTAATTACGGAAATTCTGATGAGAAAAAAGTTTTCAAATTATTTATTTTTAAAAAAATAAATAAAAATAAAATAATGTGGTTGTGGGTTGGTTTTATTGAGTTGGTATTTCCAAAATCCCAAGCTAGAAGAAATGCAGCCGACAAAAAAAAATAATGAATAAAGACAAAGTATTGTTTAGTTTTTTTTTTTTTTTTTTTTTTTTTTAAAAAATAATATATATTTTTTAAAAAAAAAAAAAAAAAAAAAACAAAATTTTTTTTTTTTTTTTTTTTTTTTTTTCTCTCTTTAAAAATTTAAATTAATTTTGTGTCTCAAATAAAAAAGTCAAAAGTATCTTTTTCCCTCTCCATGCATGCAACAATTTTAATTAAAACTCCCAATAATAATTACAATAAATAGAAAAAGAAAAATCGATCTATGAATCTATGTATCACCGTCTGTCACCGAAATCACTTGTGAATGGCCCCACGTGTCGCTGTCTAATTCATCTCTCATATCTCTAAGTAGATACGCATGTTGCAAATTCCCCCCTTTCTTCCCACTCTCTCTCTAGAAGTCAACATGGAAGCTTAGTCAGATAAGACATTGGAGAAAAAATAAAAATAAAATGAAATTAATGAATGGAGTTTTAGAGAAAGTGAAGAAGTAGGGCCCAGATTACGTGGACATGATGAGTAATTTTGTTTTAGGATGTTTGCGTGATTGACGTCCTTTTTCTTTTTCTTTTTCTTTTAATTAACCTACCTTCTCTCTTCTCTCTCACTTAAATTATTAATTCATAAATAAATAAGCTTCCCCTATACCTTTCACATGCTCTCTCTCCCCAACCTTAGGGTATTTAATATTTATTATCAGTATTTTTATATCTTCTTTTCCCTTTTTTTAACTTCTAAATATAGCTTTCTCTCTCTCTATATATATATTTCCATTATTTTTAATTTTACTATGATTTATGTCTATTTTTAGGTTTCTTTCATATATTTGATATTTATTATATCAGTCCACTCTTGTACTTTTTTTTATTTCTTTTCTATCAGTTAAAAACTACTAATATACTCTATTTGTTGTATGTCAATAAATTTATATATTTTCTATAATGTATACTAATTTTCCAACTAACATATATCATGATTTTAATTGTATAATATATAGTTGGTTCCCTTCAATTAGTTTGATAGTTTTGGATACAGATTTGATTCAGGTTTTGGTGTTAGTTTCTTATATTTTCAAAGAAAAAAATTATCTAATAATTTTGATGCTATAGCTTAGTTGTATTAATTAGATTGAGTAATATGAAAATATATATTACTTAGATTGTTGCTTTTTGCTTTTTTCAAATATATAGTAAAATAAACTAAAATATTTACAAAATATATAGTGTGTAAATCTAAAATTTTACTATATTTTGTTAATATTTTTAACAAGTTCTTATGTCATTTACAATAATTTTCTTTTTATAAATTATATTTAATTTAGTATACCAACCCTTCATATTTTGTAACTAAGTAGTGTAATATATACCAAATTCGAAGAGAAAGATATAAAAAATATATCAACAATATAGTTGATGTCTTGTATATATGAAGTATATTATTGAAAATGGCATACTTAAAAGTATAGCATTGGTATTTTAATTTTTAATCAAAACTAATTCATATTGCATTTGAGTATATATTATTGATGTATAGTTTTTAGTATATCAACCTTAATTCAAATTTCATTTAAGTATAATATTAGTGTATAATTAGTGAGAAAATAAAACATTTTATCAAGATTTCTATATATCGACGTTTTTTTTTTGTTAAATTGGAACTTAATATTTCTATTTGACATCCATGTTTTTCAGTTTCAAAATTCTTTTTAAAAAATAGAAAATTATTTGAATCATAACAAAAAAAAATTTAAAATACTTATATGTACAATATCACAATGATGTAATATATAGACCACGAATAGTCTATCTTAATCTATCATATTTCATCCTAAATAGACCATGATATCACAAGTGTTATTTTTCTATAACAAAATCTTGATAATAAACACACACTTTCAAAATTTGAAAGAGAACTTTGAGAGAATATAACTTTTTAACATAAATCTAAGTTATTAAAGTGTTTACTATCTATTATAAATATTTTTCTTTGAAAAAAAATCATTAAAATCATTCACAAAGTTATGTTAAATACACCTTAAATTCTCGAAAATCTTTTGAGAGATACCTATTGCAAAATTGATTTAGTTCTCAAAAAGGCAATTAACCAATTAAGTTAGTTAACTTCAATTCAGTTCTCAATTTTGCCTAGTTACTTATGTCACACCTTAAAGATAAATAAAGATTGTTTCCACTATTAATTTAAAGAAAAAAAAGAATATATTTACAAAGTAATTAATGGCCATAACCCCAAAAAAATGCCCCACCATGGTCTCCCCTTTTCTCATGTAAATTCAAGGCTTCAAAAAGGATTCATCACTTAGTCAAAATTTTCCCCCATGAATGAAAGATCTTATGGATTCTCATGTCTTCCATCAACTTTATGAGTGAAAGCCTTTATTCTTTTTGGACCGTTAGATTGTTCTTTCAAATCATTACATGATCACACGATCATCATGCTTAATTAAATCATCCATTTTAATTCAATCTTTTCAACTATAGTTAGGTCAAAAGCCCTTTTTCTTAATCTTTTTTTTTTCTTTTACTTAATAAATGTATTGATATATGTGTGGGGGTACTGAGGGCCTTTCATCTAAATCTTAAGTGGGTCAATCCAATTTTTGTCTCAAATTATTGGTTTTATTTTCAATTTTGAGCATGTTTAACTTTTTAATTTGTAGCAATATATATATATATTTGTTTAGATTTGATAGACACCCTTTTTTTAGTTATTCCGTTGATAATTGATGGGATGAACCCAAAGATGATCTGTTCAAATAAAACTCTTAGGTTTAGAAGATGAGAAGAGGGTTCTAATTGAGTTATCTTATGAATCGATTGAATTCCTTTCGTCTTCTAGATATTTTGATTTTAAAAAAACTTGAAATTTGTTAAAAAATAATAAGATTTTGTATATGATAAACAAGTTTCATGTTTTCAGTTTCGTTGCGTTTAAAGAATACATATATGATAAATGAATAATCTTGATTTTGTTTTGAAAATAATATTTTTGTTTGTGGGTGTGTTTTTAGTATATTTAGATTTTGATTTTTAAATTTTTAAATATATAATTACGTACGTTGAAAAGTAAAATATAATATTAAATGTTATAAACTTGGTTATTTTTGTTAAATTAAAATATAGATTATCATATAATGTAATTATAAGTTAGTTGAGATTTTATAAAATAATTATTATATAAGTTTTTAACGTAAAACAAGTTCATAAATCAAATGAATAGGTAGTTTATATTCCAACCTAATATTTAGTTATTAACTCTAATTAAATTTATGGTTTATAATCATATTATCAAAATAAAATTTGAACCATTTTCTAAACTATATTTTATCAAATACATACATAAAAAAACATGAAATATTATAAATTTCTTGGTTTTAAAAATTTCGTTTTCGAGTTGGAGAATCGAATAAAAACTCTAATTCTTTTGTAAAAAATTGTCTAAATGAAAACTTAGTTCAACTATATTATTCTCTTTAGACATTAAATATAGGGTTGGATGTTACATGCAACAATAGGTTGTATTAAAAAAAATTGAGAACACCTCCCTAAATAGGCCATAAAAATGTACATGCATGTATTTTTACTAAACATTACCCCATTTATACATTGCCTACCCTACCCTACCTACCTACTATCTTTATGTGATAATTTGCTTTATGAATCCAATGATTTTAGTTGTTGCTTAGTTTACACTGCCCAACTCATAGGGGAAAAGCCACAGTCAACTTCACAAAACAATAATAATTGAGGTGACATTTTTCATACCTACCCAACTTACATATTTTTTGTACATGTGTAAGCTTTATATTGTTTTGAATGAATTTGTAAGTGTGTTAAAGTAAATATGGTTTTTTACTTCAACTACAAAATTTAAAACGAAGACTAAAAATATTTCAAATAAGCTACAAATAGTTGTTCTTGTTTGATATTATGTAATATCATGAAGGAAAAAAAATCCAAGATTTTGAAATGTGTTAAAACTTTAGAGTTGCTTTCACTAATATGTCAAAGAAATTTCAAAGCCAAAAAGCATAGGCAGATCACCAAAAGTTGATAGAGAGATTGGGAAGTGGGTTAGAAACTGAGTTTTAAGAGAAATTAAAAGAAAGCCGACTAATTAAGACTTCAAGAGAAAGGGAGATTATTCTTGGAAAGTGACTTAAAAGTTTAGAATAATGTTATGTTAACTATGTACATACGTGTGGAGACGATAATATATAATTGGTTTGTCACACCACTTCAACAAAAGACGATACAATCCACACACTATAATTATTATTATAGTGATGATAATAATAACCAAGTATCTTATTATTGTTCTTTTTACTTGGGAATTTTTATTCACTTGGGTGGTGAGAACATTGTTCATTTATGTATTCTTCTCTTGTCTTCTTTCTTTATATATATAAATATATATTTAAAATAATTAAAATCCAACACTATCCAATCAAGCGTTACAAATATGTCGACTTAATTGAAAAACTTTTACACACTAAAAAAATGCATCAACCTAGTTGAAAGATTTATGTCCTACTAAACCTACATCATAATAAATTATAATTCATCTCATGTAGCGAAAGACAAGAATCAAACAATCGTAATAATTAAAATCCCAAGACTTTCTTTTGTTAATCAGGTAAAAGCCTCGTTTTTATAATTTTGATTTAAAAACGATTAAGCGTAGTTGTAACGTATGTTTAAGACTTCTTTAAATAATGGAATATTAGATAGAAAAACTATAATCAAATCAATTGCCATTTCTTTTTTCTTCTCAAAAACCTAATTAGTCGTTTTATTAATTAATTTATGTGATTAAATATGTTTGTCTTCGGAAATTTTTATGTGAGAATTTTTTTACTACCGCTTATATAGGAATTTGAGAAAATAATAATTTTGTTTAAAGTGATTTTGAGTCGATTTTTAAGTCATATAGCTCTATATGTATATAGTTATAGGTGTAATTTGTATTTTTTATAGATAAAACTCATAAAATTTATGGGTATATATTTTGATTGAAGTTTCCAGAAGGGGAAAATTTGTACTTAAAGACTAAATTAGAAACCAACATTTTAAACTTTTAAATCTATAAAAGCACAAAGTGCTTATTTGGGAGATTCAATGGCCTAAAAAAAAAAAAAAATGTTTAAATCTTAGATACGTGTTAGAAAGAAAAGACTATTGCAATTTAATTTTCACCGTCATCTTTTCTAGACAAGTGATTTTAATAGTCTTAAAGAATTACTACTCAGTAATAACATTCTTATCTTAGCCAAGGGTTAGTAGTACGGTTTGGAATAATGCCAACAACATTTGTAATTTTAAAAATAAAGTCTCTGAAGGTTTATGTCCAAAAATAAATAATATCATACTAATAGACAATATATTAACTAACATAAGTGGTTTTAGAGTTTATACCCCTCAGTTTGGTGTAAACAACAAAGATATAGAGATGCACACAATATTATTGGTGTAATCTAATTAATTTGGTGTAATATGACCTACGCTTGAAACGTTTTGTGTCCAGTGAAAAAACAAATTACAATATAAAGAGTTTAGTAATTACAATGAAGTATTTATTTGATAGATTCCATTTTTAGTTACTCACACCCTACAGCTTACTCTTTTACTTCCCAACTTAGGCTCTCCTAAGTTTAAACATCTTCAATCACTTCCACACAATAACATTTCTCTAGACTTTAATGTGTGGGAGATTTCCTAATCAATACAACCTACTTAGGTTTTCTATAAATGTGAGATCCCCTCACCCTTCATAAGCAAAACTTGTTAATAAATTGCATTCTGCAATTGAGCTTCTCTCAATACCACATCAAAAACTCATTTCCAGTTCCCACTTACTCCCCCAAGTGATTTGCTATACACAACAATCCAGTCAACCTAAGTGATTGTTGGAACATATTCTCAACAAAAATACACTAACTAATAAGGAAAATGATATTATGCAAAATATGGTTGTCACGCTTGACATCATACCATGACATGGTGCAAAATATATTGTTGCTAGCAAATCTGCAGTGCATAATATCAATACATGATATAGAAGAAAAAGAAGCCTCTAGGCATAATCAACACAGCACAAAACATGTCGCATAAATATGTTGTTAACATAATACTAGTTGTTATGGAGCAAAACATTTTACTCAAGTTTTGCTTATAATAAAAAAAATCAACTGATCATACAACAGTAATACAAAGCCACAAGAATGATATGGAGGATTGATAATTTGAAATTGTGTGCAAAGCATTGGACAAACTAAGACGCTATTTTGAACCATTTTGTTTTTGAATTTTTATTTTCTGAAGTTTAAAGTTTGTTTCTTCTCAATTTCGTACGATGGTATATATATTTTTTAAGTAGAAGAATCAAGTTTTTAACTAAATTCCAAAAACACAAAACAAGCTTTTATAAACTTTTTTTCAATTTTGAAAATAAGAGAGATTTTTATATGTAATCTTTGACTAACTAAAAATCAAAAGTGTTAAGAATTTTGGAATGGATAAAAGGTGAGAATGTAAAACTTTCCAAATTTTACACAAACTTCTACCCCCATAGGCTGCAAAATAAAGGGTCACAAATCTTTCTCTTTAACATATATTTAACCTTATTAAATGATAGCAAAGTACTTTTTTTACTTTTATGAAAGATTAAGGAAAAGATTGAAAATAATAAATAAGAGACAATGTCTCTCTCTCTCAATTTCTAATCATCTTGTGTTGTAATGGTTTCCACCAAGTAATATATATTAAATTAGTTGTTAGAGTTTAATTGTAATGATAGCTTTTTGGGTTGGTTGATTGAATTAATTGATGTCTATAGATATTATCATATCTAAGATTTGCTCAAATCTCACAATTAATGGCCCACCCCAAGTTGTGTTTATCAATAACTATGCCCAATGGAACCAAAAAGCTTTTTTGTTTCAATTCCACGATATATTTATTAACTTTTTAAAATTAGGACATGATTCAATTATGTAAGAAACCCCCCCATCAATTAAACTTTCTTAATCATCTTTTTTTTTTCTTTCTTTCTTTCTTTTCCCTTGGGCAAACCCATTGATTTTGGAAGGATCTGAAAAAAGCAAAAGATAAAAACCCTCCAAACATGACTTTGTTTTCATGTCCTAAATCCCCCTTTTGGAGATTATGTTTCAAATTAAAAAGGTTAATACAAGCAATCTTATATTTAGGTTAAAATATAATTTTGAAAGAAAAATTGAACAAACTTCTTGAAAATACATAAGGTTAAGGTTATGATTGTTAATGTGTTTGCTTTTAAGCTCTTGTGATTTTTCATTTTCTCTCTCTCAATCAAACATAGGTTAGCATGAAAGAGAGAGGGGGGAGGGAAATAGAGTTTTGAAGAAGAAATTAGACTAAGAGAGAGAGAGAGAGATTAAAAAGTTTTGGTTTAGTTTGGAAAATGAAGAGAAGTGGGGAACACTTGGGCAAACCAACATCAATTCACCTACATAACATCCAACCCACAGACTTTAATAGACATCCTCACATGACATTGACAATATACAAACATTTCAACATCATCACTTCTCTAATTTTAACTCATGACTTCTATTTCAAAACCAAAAAAAAAAAAAAAAAAAAAAAAAAACAATTCTAAACTATAAAGTTGAATTAGGTGAAAAGCAAATTGAATATACACCTCACTTCCTTTTCAAAATAAATAAGTTTAATATATATATATATATATATATATATATATAAATTACTAAAAAATTATACTAATTAATTAAAGTTCTCCAACCTTATTGTATAAGACGATAACTATTATCTAATCTTAACGTGCAATATTCAATTTCTCAAACTTATAAGATTTTGAACCACACAAAATTAAACTTTACTACTCTTTTTCTTTTAAGGTTAGTGAAGTAAATTTGATCCTAACGAACAGAAGAGAACAAAGAGAAAAAATCGCGATCAGAGATCTGTTGTATATTTACTGCAATGTACTTGTCGACAAATATAAACAACAATAAAGTTAGAGATATCATGAATTCAATATTTGAAAATTTGGAGGGACAAAAACATCCCATGGTACAAGTGATACAATGCAATTTAAAGAAAAAGAAAACTCTTTTTGTAGAATAATGTGTATTTCTCTTGAAAAAGTATATACTTGTTTATATCTATTGTTTTTTCTAGTGTAAATTTCATCATTATTGTAAAATATATATTGTGTAGAGTTAGAATGAAGCTCTTCTTGAAGGTTCACCTAAATCTTAGGTGGATTTGTTTTCTCTTTTTCAAATCACATAATATAGGTTTGGTTATGTAGATATGCTACCAAACCAAAACACGCACAATTATTTAATTACTTTTCCATTTCCTTTGGTTACTGTGTATCACTTGTCAAAATCTACACATTTCTTTTTTTTCAAGTCCTTTAAACTTTTGAATCAATCATTGATTTAACATGAATAACTAGAATTACGTTATCGTGTATTAATCAAACACGTGTGTGATGCCATTTTTTCTTCAATCAATATCGATCTTTTACTTGCTGGGGTCTTGTAATACAAATTTTCAAGCCCACAAATAAACAAGAATGTTAAGGTTTTAATATAATTAAATTTACCTCATAATTAAGCCATCTTGGGTCAATTCATGATTTAATATAATATCAAAATTAGTTATTCTGTTCCAGATTTTCTATATAAATATCATTTTTTTTCTACTTAATATTATTAATTTTCACTCAGTGAGTCTTACAAATTTGTAAACCAGAAATTGGGAGAGAATGTTACAATATAGGTATAATTAAGTATATATAGTTAAACGTATAAATATAATCTTTTAAAACTGCCCCATCGTCACACACTAGATCAATCGTATCTATCAAAAGTCTCTTATAGGGGTGTGATGGTAAATCTTTACGTTTTTATTTACTCTGTGTCACTTCAACGTATTTTTAAAATAGAATGTAAGATCTAATAATATATAGTAGACAAATATTTATGAACAAATTTTATAGCGTGAACAAAGACAGTACCATATTCTTGTAGTACTATAAATTTTTTCGATAGAAATCACGTAAAACAACACGTGAACTAAACTGTTTAATGTTTGGGACAGACAACCTTTATGTCCCAACATGGGATTCCATACATTTATCTAATTTCCTCTCTTTCTTTCTTTTTCTTTACTTGCTATCCATTTCCAGAACTATTCCAAATTTTTTTCTACACTTTTCTTATGTTTTTCTATCCAGTTTCTGCCTATCCTTACACATACATGTCATCTATTATTCTAATTGTTGTCCACACCATTTTTATTGTCTGATTTTCATCAACTTTTTAGAAGGAAAAGAAAAAAAAATCAGTTTTGACTTCTAAATTTGTATCATACATTTTAAATTCTACCTGGCTATCCTAATTTTAAAACTCTAGTAAGTTTTTTATTCTAAACATGGTAAGAAAATGTATATATTTTTGTTTATTTTGTTATATTTAAAAATAGTTCAATTAAAATTGCAATATCCATTGATATTGGGCAGCTGCAGTACAGACAAATGATAAGGGGTGTTAATGTTTAATATAATTTTGCCCCCCAAAAAGAGTAATCATACATTAAAAATAAAGAATGCCCTGATTTGGATAAAGAAAAGGGTCAAATTTTGGGGGAATTTATGGCAGAGAAGATGTCAAATAGACAAATACATTGGACCATATGCATCAACTCTTAAGAAGCCATGTTAGGACATCAGAAGAGCAACAAACAAATTTCAGTAAAAACAAACCCTCAAAAGGCCATTATTTTAATGTTTCTTCTTTGAAAGTCGGTCTCTCTCTGTCTGATATAATATGGTTTATTTTAATCATTTGAATAACCTAGGACCAAGTTGTGGTTTCAAATGCAAAATATATATAATATAGTATTTGTGTCAGCTAATCATCTAGATGTTATGTTTATATTTAATGAATTAATTATGTGGTGGATGAGGTTAGAAATCATGGATGATCAATGATGATGATCAACATCTTATTACCCCATTAACTATTCCACATTATTTGAAGGGTACTGCTAATTGAGAAATCCCATATCATATGTCTTGCATAATTATATTATACATGTGGGGAATTAAAAAATATTTGTTATATTATCTTTGATTATTTTGATCATTAATAAGATGTAAAACTCGACCTGAAATCTTCAAATCTCCGCTTCAAGTTGTACCTTAAAAAATGTAAAAATGATTAGATGCGAGATTTAATTTTACAATTATAAATTTTATTTAATTTTACAATTATAAATTTGTTTTTGTTTTAATTGATATTTCCTAAAATTGCTTGAGAATGGAGAGGTGAGTGTTCTAGTTTTAGTTAGAGAACTTTGTAACAAACTGTAACTCAGTATTAAACACATCTATATATCTCCAATTATAAGTAAACCTTCATCCCTCCTTTGAAATTTAATATTCATTGAACAAAACGTAATGAAGATGAATAATTAAATAGAATAAAAAAATTAAGCAAACTTTTTAAATGTAGAAAAATTAGTTAAACTATAAATAGGTAAAATAGTAAATAACAAAATTTTATACGTTTCTTACTAAGAAACCTAAATAGACAATAGTCAATCTATTATATTTTGATTATATTTTGAGATTGTTCCATTTTAAGCCTTGAAACTTCCAAACCACCTAATTTAGTCAATAACCTTAACTTGATTTCCAATTTACTTCCCTAAATTCACAAAATGGTATAATTTAATTGAAAACAAAACCAAATACTTCTCTAGTCCAATACAAAAGATAAATACATGAGAAATATATGAACCAAGAAAATAAGGTATAAGATTTCCAAACTCCCCAATCATCAAAATTTGGGCTTTACTCAGCCATGCTTCCAAATATCACAAAAAAAATACCTATAGGGACCTGATAAAAAGAAGTTGAAGAAGCAAAAAAATAGCATATATCCAACACAAACCAATTTAATATATGAAGGTATTTGAGTTATTTACACACAAATTTAATATACTTTGGCTATGTCTTTGAGAAGCAGATTGTAATGCCTAATCAATAGCTTTACTTCAACTCTGATGGGAGAAAGAATGGCAAATTTTGTTGAAACCCTGGAAAGCGTACACCAAAACAGAGACCCAAGTATTACAAGCATAGATGTGCACCAATTTGACCATTGATTCTATAAGACAAAATGGTTGCAAGTTTCTATTTGTTGCGTTTGGGAAAAGAGAAAAGTAACCTTAGCGATGATTCTTTCAACCAAGCTTTTTGTCGGATCCTCGAGGAATATTGAACCATCTCTTTTTAAAAGATTTATCTTTTTCATCTGAGGTTCCATCTTCTCCTCCTTGATTCTCAACCTTTGAGTCATCCACGGTAGATTTACTACTACTTCCATTACTCGTAGCACCAGCCCCAATGTGATTTGATGATTTCATGATGGTGAATGACGCATGTATGCCATCCCGTTGTTTAAGAAGCTCGTCCACCTGAGTTTCAAAATCTTCAGAAATTCATAGAGAAAGGGAAAACCAATGGCATATCCATAGTCTACAGAAAATGACGTGATAAAAAGACACAACAAACCATGCAAAACAGAGTTTACCCTCCAATCCAAAGGACAAAAATATAGTGTAAGAATATATGAGATCAAAGAATGAAATAGACCTTAATGAAGGAGACCTTATATCAAATAATGAAAATTAAGCTTATAAACACTATTTCTAACTATGAATTTTCTCTTTTTTAGTTTTGAAAACTACAAACAGTAGTTTTAGAATTTTTTGTTCAAATTTAGTCAATAATTCACAAGGTTATCAAAAAGAATCTTAAAAGCACGCAAATCAAATCCCAAATCTCATTATTATCTCTTCTTTGATCTTCAATTTTGATGATATGTCCATCCAGATTTTCGAACCAGATTGTACTGATCGGATAAAATCAGATATGCTGCGCTTTTCTTTTAAGCCAATACAATGCACCACTTAAGACTGAAAGTATTGAATAATTTCCACCAAAATTTGTGGTTAGTATTAGGGTTACATAACTGGCTGCATGAACATATTGCTCACAAGCGCTTTACGTTTAAATAGCAACAAGCAGGGGTTTAGAAACATTTCCTTTGATTCCTAATGCTTGTATTACTATTCGGCAGATCCAGATCTGCCACCAAAAGGAATTTCTGAACTTTCTTAGAGAACTTAAATTGACATAGAGCATTATCTCCCCAGCAAAACCCCACTACATAACCTATTACGTTACTAGTTTTAAAATTTATATTTTGATCCCAATTTTCTTAGCATGATTTTCATTTTTCACCTTCCTTACCAAAGCACTTGAATACTTAATCAAACTTATAAAAATCAAGAACTGCTTTTTTTTTTAGTTTCCAAAACTTGACTTCATTTTTTAAAACCATGAAGCAAGTAACAAAACAAAGAAAGTTTTGTGGGCTTGAGTTTTTGTATGCTCTCAAATTATTTTCATTTTTTTCAATTAGAGATATGCAGGTAGTGTTTATGAGCTTGATTTTCAAAAACCAAAAACTAAAAATCGAATAGTTATCAAACGGACCTTTCAATTAGAGATATGCAGGAGAAATCACAAGAGTTCCCCAACATTAATATAAATTAGAAAACAGTGACAAGATTCACATTCACCACTCACCACTCACCGATTAGCATAACCATTCCAATTATTGCAAGGTTTGAAGTTCAAAATCCTTCTCGGTTTATATTAACCGAACCACTACGACAGCCGAGAGCAGAACCTGCACCAAGGGATGATCAAGGAGTTTTTCCTTAATCTGCCTTGTGAGGAAAGAGGCCGGTTTCTTTGGCATGCTTGTGTTTGTGCCATCATGTGGGTTTTGTGGGATGAGAGGAATAGGAGTGTTTAGCCGAGTTGAAAGGGGGATTGGGGATATTTGGTTGGTTATTCAGTATCATGTTTATCTTTAGGCTTCGATTTCAAAGACTTCTTGTAATTATCCTCTTGATTCTTGACATGATTTTGTATAGTTGGGCCATTTCCTGGAGTTGGTGGGGTCCCTGTGTTTTTGTGGGCTTCGTTTTTTGTGTGCCCGTGTATTGTTCTTTTTTTCTTAACGAAAGCCGTTTATTTCAATAATAATAAAAAAAAAGATCCTGCACCAATGCTGTAAGATTCTCCACTATCAAGCTCCACCAACCTCGATAACACCATAGGGACAAAATCCTTCACAGAATCTGGTACTTCAGTCCCCAACTTCATCATCGGAGCCGACTTTGACACTGAATGTGACACCCAATGCAACACTGCCAACTTCAAATTTGACCCAGGCCCTAGTTAGATGTCATAGAGCTTGAGGATGCCATAGTGAACAGCCTGGACAGAATTTCCCTGATCTTCTTGGTGCTAGCAGACATGGTCATACTGGCAAATATGTTTGCCTTAACAACTACGGCTCTATAAGCATTAGCAATCGACGTAGTCTTGGACATCTAGATGGGAGCGGGACTTGATTAAGGTGAAGAAGAAGCAGATGAGCCAGCATAGAAGGATGAGGCTGAGAGGAATTTGTTGATTGGTTGATGAAGAGGAAGACAAAGGAGAAAGAGGAAGAAGAAGGATAAAAAGAAGGGCCAAGGGAAAGGAGAAGAGATTAGAGTATACAAATTTGAAAAGGTCCCGTAAACTAAAAAGAATAATACAAAATTAATAAGAATTGTCCACCTAATGTGGATTTGAAGGTCCAGCCACCATACCTTTCTACCAGCATCTCATGTCCTCTCTAGTCAAAAGGGAAACGTTTTTCAAGGTGAACCACAAAAGAGTCATTCTTTTAACCTCCTCTCCAAAGTTTCTGCAGGGATTACAAAGCCTAAGAACTTATTTATTCATCCCAATAACTGAAAACCATTGCTGATTTTGGACTGGTAAGTAGAACCAAATAAACAATCTCAAACAACGTAAAGGAACTTCCATACACATCCAAAATATTACCAAAAGTAAATTCTGTAACCATCTCAGTTTTCCTAGAAGGAAAGAGGAGAATCTCTTCCACAGATTTTGAAGGCCAAAAATGTGTCCAAGGTATCCCTTTCCAAAGCTTATTCAGGCGAGTGACAACCATGCTCATCCTCACCATGAATATTAGTGAGAAACTGAGAATTATACTACAAATATTCTCCTCCAGGCTTTCTAGGGTGATCATCTGTGATCAATGTCAGTTTTGGGCTAAAACTGATGCCGGCCACCGATCTATCTATTTTGATCAATTGGCAGTTGTCATTTCTGAGAGCGCCTATGAAACTGACTGACTGACTATAGTCACACAGAGCAGTTAGTTGGTTTCGGTAGAAAAGTGTGTCAACGTTATTGGCACTCATTTCCAAGCTTCTAGCAAACAGAGTTATGTTTGGGAGAGAAAAAAAATCGTGGCAATGGCCAGGAGAAAAAAAATAGAAAGAAGATGAAGAGGATTAAGATGGATGGGAGAGGGAAAAAATCAGAAAGAAAATAAAAGAATGAAGATGGGCAAGAGAGGGAGAGGAAATAGGAATAGAATTGAAATATTAAAAAAATATTATCATAATAGATAAATTACCTATAAAATATATACGTGTGGATATATATATATATATGTATGTATGTGTAATATATGGCCGGTTGATCAATTTAACACTTTTTTGGATAATCAACCACCAACCAAATAGGTCGGTAGTTTGGTCAATCATAGGAAAAACTTGGTGTTCCTTATGGCAATCCTACAAAAAATTGGACCATCAAAAACCAAAGGAGCTCAATTTTACAACATTTCTGAGAAGACCCTTCATCAAGATAAGGCCCTCCCGAAAACAATCACAGAAGATTAGCAAACTCTTGTAGCTATATTTGAGAATGCGTTGAATAACAATAAGAAATAGGTTGGAAGAACATTTACAACTGACTGTGACATCAGTCTACCCCTTCAAAAAATTACAAGATTCCCAACTATACTTTTTCTATCATAAGGCTAGAATTCCCACCTAAAGAAAGGCCTGAATATTTAATGGGAAAATGCAACAAACATTGCTATTTCCTCCTCAAGGAGGAAAGTACTTACACAAGAAACCAATTTGAAACATTCAATTAGAGCACAAAATCAATCTTGGCCTTGGACATAAAGGAGAAGGGCAATATAGAGCCTGCAACCGTATGTGCATGTTAGAGCTTCCAATTATTAGCTTCCAACTAACCTGTGAGATTGTCTCTTGAGAAGAGTTAAAGAATCATGTCTACTGCCTCTTCAGGCAAATACTATGCCTCTCAAAGTAAATACTATGCCCCTAGATTTTCCATTCAATATTATAGGGAAATTGGCAGATTGAAGGTGTCAGATGATATAATATTATGTTTTCCCTCAACCATTAACTTAAACTTTTTGGTCAATCGGTGAATTAATGTGGTATCAAATCAAGTGGTCCAAGAGGTTATTTGCCACAAAATCCTCCCCTTCTCACGAAAAGGGAGATGGAGGAGGAGCACTTCAATGATCTCCCTAGCGCTCTGTCACCACCTAAAACCAAACGTGCCAATGAAAAAAAAAACAAAAAAAAATAGAACTCCAAACTAACTAAGCATTCCAAAGGATATAATCTCATTTTTCCTCACCTTAAGAAAGAATGAGACAGTATGGCGTGACCCGACCAAAGAGAATAACTTCCTCTAAAGTTGTTGTACGTGTTCACTCGTCCATGAATTGCCTTCCAGATTAAAAAAAAAACTTTACCCCATTTGGAATTTCCACCTTCCATAGTGATGAGAGAACGAACTCACTAGAAGAAGTATGGTTAAACAAACTCTAAAAGAAGCTAGAGGAAAAACACTCAGTAGGATTGGGGCTTCAAATGGGGAAACCATTCCTGCAAGGTCTCCAAGGTTTGACAAATTGAATACAATTTCAACACTCGAGATACATGTTGAACACTTGTCCCTTTGGACCAATACAAAGCTCCAGAATCAAGGATAAATCAACCACAATGTCTATCATTTTCCTACCAAACAAAGGACGGAAAGTCCAAGGGAAAGAAAAGATGTGCTCTCCCATTAAAGAGGTAAGGACACTCTAGTTTGGCTTACGTGTTCATGTCTGAAATGAGTCAGACACTTGTTGTACACATATCGAACACTTGTTAGCACAAATGCACAATAGATACTAGCTATACAAAGTCCATATTTATTAGACACGTACCATACACTGGGTAAGTATGTGGAAATCTACGAACTTCGGTTTTTTAGATTTGGAGGATTAAAATACTAAAGAAAATCTAGTTATTTACTTGGCAGGTTTTGTTAGGCCGCGTGAGCACCTTGGATAGGCTGGCTAAGAAGACGCCTACGCTTATGGGTCTGTCTTGTTGTATTCTCTGCCGAAAGGTGAAAAACCTTGATTGCGAGGATGGTGTGGTCTAACTTCTTTCAGGAGTTTGATTTTCAGTTTGCTGGCCGGAGACAAATACGTGCTATGCTTGAGGAGTTCTTATGGCATCGTCCTCTAAAAAAGAAATGGTGTGTTTTATGGCTTGTTGGGGTCTGTTGTGGTTTGGGATATTTGGGATATTTGGGAGGAAAGGAATAAGAGAACTTTTAAAGGCCTCGAGAAGAACCCATCTGAGGTTTGATCCTTAGTGAGGTTCCATGTTTCCCTTTGGGCTTTGGTTTAGAATTTTTTTTGCAATTATTCTTTTAGAAATATTTTACTGGGTTGGAAACTTTTCCTTTACAAGGCGTATTACTTGTTCGTATCAAGCTTTGCCCTTTGTTTTCCTTTCATTCTTACTCAAAGAAAGTTGTCTTTTTCATAAAAATATATATATATATATATATATATATTAACTTCTATCCTTCAATTTCCTTCATGTATACCAATAATGTGCTTTTTAAAATTTTAAAAAAAAATTGTATATTTGAATAATTGTGCCCTTATCATGTTCCGACCTACATTTTTTAAAAATAAAACATGTCATTATGTCCATATCGTGTCGTATCCAACCACTTCTACCAGAAATAGGGTCTTCACCCATTAGTTGTGTGAGAATTTAAAAAAGAATTCAGACCTAAGAATGTGTGAAAATGTAACCAAAAAGGAAAAAAAACTGCAATATCCTTTTAAGTCATCGGCAGCCTAGCCGTTGAAGTTTTGCAACAGTAGCTGTAACTTTGCTCAAGATGTTGCTGCAATTAGGAGTATTAAGATGTCTTTCAATATACCTACTCTTATATCCCAACTATGGAAAACATACTCAAGTCCCACACTTCAACACTTATGGGGATATGTATCTAATATTTAAGCTCAATAGGTTCGTACGAGACAGTTGTCGAACAAATTGAAGTACACACACGTCGCACATTTGCTAAGAAAAATGTGTTGGACACTTCGTGATGAGTAGAATTATTAGATAATTAAAAAAAAATTAGTTGTTCTTTTAGATTAATTAGTGTTTATTTAGTATTTTAGAATTAATTAGTTAATTGTCTCATTCCTTTGTAAGGCTATAAAAAGCCACTTGGGATTGTAATAGGAGCTTTTAGAAATCATTAGAAACAAAACTTCGTTCTTGGAGAGCTTTATCCCAATTGAGGGATGGGTTTCTAAAGTGGATCTTGGATATCATTTTGAAATAGAACATTGGTTCTGGGACTCATCTAAGGCATGGATTTCCCTTGTTTGGCCATTAAATTGGCCAACTTGTCCCATCAGTTAGTATCAAAGCCTTCAGAAATTAAGAAACCAGAAAAAATGAAAAACATGATCTAAATTACAGGAATGACTTATGAAAACTTACAGCCTGCTTTTCCTCATTGTATCTGTTGGTGACTTCCTGGAAGCGTGCTAAAGCCTATGGAATATCATAACAAAGCAATTAATACACAAATCATAAAATTAACGGGTAATGAGGGAAAAGTTTTCAACACCTTCCGGTACTCTGTCTCAAATTGCCGTAGCTCATTTCTTTTTCTCAAAATTTGAGCCTCAATATCTTTCAGCTTTTCTGTTGTCTCTTCATAATTTTTTGTGCATAGTACCTCAATAGTATATGCAGCAGTCTTAAAAAAGTTATCTCCTGAAAAAACACGAAAGATGTCAAGAAAGCAGTTAACACCAAGCAGAACAAAATTTGAAAGAAGAATTAAGAAATCTAAGTTAACACCATAAACAGCAAAAATATGGGTGCCAGCCTTTAGCTCTGAGACCTCACAAGGCTGAAGACCTTCCAACCTCTTGAAGAAAGCAGCCTCAGGATCCTTAGCCATTGCCAACTGCAACAACACAAGAGTTCATTCAAGCATCAAGGCTGATTACAACAAAAGAATATGAAACGGAAACCTTTCTGGTCAAAAGTGTAGGAAATATTAGTAAACTACACATAATTAGAGCTTGCCATACCGCATTGACAGTGGAATCCATCCTGTACACTTGAAAATGCAAAAAGTACAACCCAGCAGACGTTACTTTCCCAGACTTCTCACTATCTTCCTGTATGGAAAAGCAATATTAATATGAAGTTGAATCACAGATTTTTAAGACTAATTGCAACAGTTTTACAATTCAGGACCCAAGTGGCTGATCCGGTAAAGTTTTCATCTAACTACTTGTGGTAAACCTACTATAAAACACGGTTCAAAGTATGTCCTCAGGTGTCATAAATATTAAACAGTAGTAATAATTTAATTTTACATTCAGAAAAGTGAAAGGAGAAAATACTTACACACAAAAATCAAAGGGAAAACTCAAGAGGGAAGAAGAAGGAAAAAAACCATCTATCCAGCCTTTTTTTTTTTTTCTTTTTCTTTTTCTTTTTCTTGTTTTTTCTTTTTGGTGAAAAGAACCAATACATCTATTTAGCTAAAGAAATGAGTTAAGAACCATACGATAGTGCATTGCAGAATTGATATTAAGACATAGGAATGATAATCCTTCCAAACTACATAGCTGACTTGATGAAGTAACCTCATCCAGATTATGAATCAATTAAATATAATACATTCCTTAGGGTTCAAGGAGAAATCGATTCCTCAAGAACCATAATTAGTTGGAAAAAATAAATTGTAAGCTTAGTTTTTTAAAAGAATATTAAGAGAAAATTAAATAAAAAAATATACATATAAGGGGAAAAAGCTAAACCCTCAACCAAAGAAAGCCTTACACATTATAGTCCTCAAAGAAGCATGGAAGGGAAACCTAACAAGGACCACACATCCTCCCATCCCAAGGCTTCTCAACCCCTCTAATAAATTGGTTATAAACAAGAAAATGCTAGAGCTAAAATGCTTGATGACAGCACCTAAACTAGATTCTAAAACCATTGCCATCCAATGGATACCCACAGCTTCATTTCATCTGTATCAATTAAAAAATTAG
This sequence comes from Cucumis hystrix, assembly GCA_025688845.1. Taxonomy (NCBI): domain Eukaryota; kingdom Viridiplantae; phylum Streptophyta; class Magnoliopsida; order Cucurbitales; family Cucurbitaceae; genus Cucumis; species Cucumis hystrix. The sequence goes on along the minus strand of CM046891.1, from coordinate 11,719,680 downwards.
AAAAATTATAGATACGCTTCGGAAGGTAATACCTGTAAGGCCAAACTATAACCACCATTGATATCTTGTTCAAAAAAGAGCAACTGGAATGAAAACAAAGGCACAGAAATCAGAAACATGAAATAGCTAAAAAAGTGGATACGCAAGAACAATGCTAAGAATCAAGAAAAAAGAATACATATCAAATGAGCCCCATTTGGTTGAAAATTACTGGCAAAACTACACCTTGAATTTACTTTGTGCAGTTGAAGTAACCCTTATAACAATTCCTGCCTGAGCTTGCTCCTCATTAATTGTCACCCCAAAAAAGTGAGCACATTGCTTATCCACCTATAATAAAACTAACAAGATGTCAGAAAAAGTATTGGAAATGTTACTTCTTTTGTACAGTCTTGATCTACAAGTGATGCACCTTGCCACTAACTGATGTTCCGATAGGAAGAGGCCTGACTGTAACAGTTCCATTCAAAGCTTCTTCAAGAACATTAGCAGAAATTGTAGTCTTAATAGGAACACCCAGCTTGCTAAAGAAAATGAAAAATAAAAGTGATCAGGAAAAATATAGATGACCAAATCAGTAAATAACTTAACAAATGTGTCACCTGAACAAAGCTGCAAACATGGTGTTGACAGTTCCAAGATTGGATAAGTCTATTTCCATATCCATGCCACTAGCATCAAGGGCCTGAATGCATTGATTACAAAATAAGATACTATGTATGGAAAAATGTTTAAAGCCACATAAAAACCCTCAACAGTAAATAAAACATGAACTTGGAAGTTGGAAGCAGTGAAGTATCTTTTCCAGTATTGTTAATATAAACCTAATACTACAAAATATCATAATAAACTGATGGTGACAAGAAGAGAAGCACCTCAAAGCCAGCACTGTCATATTGCCTTCTCTTCTCTGGATCCGATAGGATACTATAAGAATATGCGACCTCCTTAAAAAGTTCTGAAGCTTCCGGATTACTGCCATTCTTATCTGGGTGATATCTGTCAAATTGATTAGGCTAAGAATCACTTTTCAAACAGATGGTTCAAATGATCAAAAACAATCTTATTCCTTTCTGTAATAAATAATTAAAATCGGAATGGAGGCAATAGAAATGTGCAACTAAATGCAATGCACCTAGAGCCTAGCTGAACTCTCATGCTGTAACCATCCACAGCGGTTCACTAACGAATGTTAATGCATCCACAGGCTAGCTGAACTGAAACAGGATTGAATATCAATCCCAGAAATGAAACTAGATAGCAATTAGCACACAAGGTACGACCAACACCAACAGAAGTCCAACGAGCAGACGATGTAAGAAGTCCAATAAGGTCAAAAGAGCAAAGATCAAACGATAAATCAAACCCACTTCCAAACTTTTGCTTCCAAGTGAACAGGACTGAATATCAATCACTAACTAAACTTCCAAACATGGTGAAAAGAAGAGGAAGAAGAAAAGAATCCATCACGTGACATCCTTAAAATCCAGTCCACTCTTTAAAATTAAACCAGATTAAACTAATAATCTTCTTACACATCAAGTTCTGCACTAGTACACAGCATATTCTATTCGTTATTGACGGTGAGCAAGAATTATGAATTGATGTGAACTAAAACAGATCAAGTTTCAGTAATACGGAGCGCATAGCAAGAGAATTACTTAAGAGCAAGCTTCCTATAAGCAGACTTGATTTCCTGATCAGTGGAATCCCTGGTTACGCTTAAAACCTCATACGGGTCCCGTCGAAGCGCTGGAGTCGAAGGTCCTTCCGACTTCGAACCCGTCTTCATTCTCGCTTTTCCCGCTCAAACTGTCCCACCGTCGGTGCTTTAGGACGGGGAAAAGCTCTGTATCTTCTAAAATAGCTGCAATGATCGAAAACCGATGAGGAATTTCGGCTCGAAATTGAACAAAATTATGCGAAAACCATAAAAAATAATAATAATAATAAAAAATAAAAAGCATCAACCTGGAAGCCAAATTTGGATTGAGCTCGATTTTCGGGAAATTAAACAAAGCAAGTAATTATCCGTCGGCTAGGATCCAATCCAAAACAAGGGAGGATTGTTATGCAAAATGATTCAGAACAATGGGAAAGCAAACAACATCTAGGGTTTCTGAAGATTTGAAGAGAATCTGGAGAGTTTTTTGCAAGAAATTATTTGTGGGCAATTGTCTATTTCTAATTTTCCCACTTTTTCCTTCATTTTTCTTTGTCCCTTCTACTTCCTAGTTTTCGATTTCTCACAACAAATTACAATAGCGACAAGGGAAGAAAAAAACCGAACCAAACCAAACCAAATCAAATCGTAAACATGGTTTATGGTACGTGTTCGTAAAACATGGTTTACGGTACATGTTTCTACAAAATAAAATAAAAAACAACAAAACATTCTACTTGTCAACTTCCTAAGGTCGATGCAAACAACTCAACTCACGATATACACGGTTGAAATTTGTGAGTTAGTTCTAAAATAGTTGTTGAATAAATGACGACGACAACAACAAAGTCATTGGCAAAAAATTTCTAAAAATAAGGTATATAAATAGGTGTGGAAATTGTGAGTGTCCCTTGTCTTGTGTTTTAGGAATTTAACGCGAGACATAAGATTAAACAATCTCATATTGATAGAAAAAACACTAGGCACTGACCTTTTTAAAAACAGAAGTTGTACCTCTTAGATTTAAATCTCGAACATGAATCATGGTTTCCTTCCTTTAATGTGGCACGAGGGAGGCATGGCACTGGGTGGAAACCGTGACCTAGTTCATAATTTCGACACCTCTTTTTGTCAAATCTTTTTGTTCTTCACTGATGTTGTCATTGTTTATTAAAATAAATACGAGTAATTTTATATTTATATCTTTTACTATTTTTCAAATGTATCAAGAAATTTCTTCTTGTAGCACTATATCCATATAATACAAAGCTACCACTCCAAACTTACTCTTCACTCAATAGGTCAAATGGCCCGTAAAGGTCTTTGTTTACTTTAAGTCATTAACACATCACTATAAATATAGAATTAATAAAGTGTATATACGTCGTCAAAAATGCAAGTTTGAACGTCTCAATCTCACATTGAACTCACAAATATGTAGAATTTTGATTTGAGAATTCACATTAAATCCAATATCAACTTTTAAATTAGTGATGAAGGCCCTAAGCTAGAGCATTTATATCTTCAACTATTAAAATATCAATATCGAAAATTTTAATTTATAGACATATCAATATTAACAAATATTATATATCAATACAAAAACTATAAAGTTATTTTTACTTTCAAACCTTAACTTAGGTATTGTTCTTAGTATATATCTTTATATTGAATCAATAGCCATGATTGTCTTCGGACAATCATCGTGATTATAACCCACAACTGCAGTTGACTAACTATCGTGACAATTATCAATTGACTATTGTCAACATCACTAGCAAACCATCGTGATTGTTGTCACTTGCCAACCGTCCTTACCGTTACAACTACCGATGGCCAACTGTTGCATGACAATTACGACTAATTTCTCGCTTTCTCCCTACCCATTCCCTTGAGTTTTTCCTTTGGTCTCCCCTTATTCATTTTCACAATAAGTAAATCTTGTGGTAGGTCCTTTAACGCTAGTAAACTAAAATTCAAACTTTGCTATTTTCTTATCGAAAAGCTAAATTTATTGTTTAGAAAATAATTATATATTGAAATCAAAACTATTTTTATAAATTTGTTACAAAACTAAATTTCAAATTTTGTTACCTATTTATAAAAAAAAAAACAAAATTTACTGTATTTGTAAATACTTTCAGTAATTTTATCGTTTAAAATAATTTATACTTAAATTTAAAATATATAAAAATGTTATTTATTTATTTAACCAATCACCTTTCGAACAAACAAAATCATAATGGAATAGTTAGTGGGTAGAAAATGATATAGAATAATGAATGATTTGAAAAAGAAAGAAAACATGTAATTAGTTTCATAACAAAATCTAGGATTTGGAGTGGCTTGACTTGAAGTTTGGTAGCCTTAAAAAGGTTTCTTTTATTAGAATGGCTAGTAGGCTACCAACAAATTGCCTTTTAAATGAATTTGGACTTTAAGAACATATATTCGTAATTTAAATCAACCCATATGGCTTCGTTTTTCTCGATGAACAAGAAATAATACATTCAGAATGTTTTCAATCTGCTTGAAATTTAAAATGTTTCTTAAAGATCAAATCCCTTTAAATTTAATCTATTTTCTTCATTTTTTATCAATGGGACTTTCCTGTCTATGAATTCTACTTTAAGAAATCATAATTTTGCGTGTAATCCCTAAATTAAATTTCTTTAAAATTATGATTATATCAATACTCTTTTTATGAGTTTAATGCTCTAAGATCAGTATGCTCCAAATTAGCCATATTCCGATTTGCGTCATCGGTTGAGTAAATGTAAGTATGGTAAAATTTTCGAATAAGTCTATTTACAGTATAAATACATCACCAACAGACTATGATATATTTACAATTTTAAAAAAATCATCGGTAAAATGTTCTCAACTTTGATTTGTGTAATAAAAATACTCATAAACTTCCAAATTTTAAAATTGCCCTTGAACTTTTGAAATGGGTTAAAAAATATCCTTATGGTTAGTTTTCGATTGAAACCATAAAATTTAGTTTAAATATATCTATAACTATTGAAAAGTTTCATAAATATTCTTAAAGCTTATAAAAATTTAAAAACATTTTCATTAATATGATTTTACACCAAAAAATTAGTGATTCAAATATATCTTTTAAACTTATAAATTTTAAGTTAAAAGCTAGAGTTTTAAATTTTCATCGATAATTCTATAGATATTTTGACACTTTTATGAGTTCGATATCGATAGAGTGAATAAATATTTTTATTATATCGTACAAAAATACATGAATCATAAAAAAACATAAAAATGACACTTACAAAAATAGACATGTTTGCTTATTTGAAAACAATAAAATACTTATTTACTAATTTCATTTTTTTTCGAATTTGTTGTTTTTATAATTTTTCATAAATATCCATTGAAATCGAAATTTCGATAAATCAATCAACATCGATATTTTAAACATTGATCAAAACATAAAATTCTATAAAATCTCACCAAGTTTTTTTAAAAAAATCTTCTTAAACATACCAAAACAATAGCTAGCCAAATTAAAAAAAAAAAATTCTCACACCCGACCATCTTTATAAGTGAACAGTCAAATATATTTTTTATTTTACAATCATTTGCATGTTAATTACAACAACTATAACTATTGATATTGATTATGATTATGTTCGTGATAGATCATTGTGCTTAATTGTAAAATATATTTAAAACTATGATTTTGACTTAAATTTTTTTATTTTGATTTACGTTTGCGACAAAAGTTGGTTTAAATTTTGGATCAATGAGAATATTTCTTAACTTTTTAAAACTAAATAATATTTTGAAACATATCAATAGATCATGATGTTTTTTAAACAAAACTTTAAACGATTTCTATCCAAAACTAATAGAAAGATTATTTTTTAACCATTTTTAAAATTTTAAGGACATTTTTTTATACGAAGATGAAAGTTGATGAACATTTTTTATAATTTAGATTGGATTAGACTATTAGTAAAGAGCGTTGAAAGTTGAGTAGTGATATTTTTGGAATTGGAAGTGTTAATGCTAATTACCGCAATTTCATACTCTTCTCCCTACGTTTCTCCTACAATTCCCCCATGCATTGCTCCTCCGTTTGTTCAACCAATTCTCACCACCCCCTCTCTACTTTCTTCCACAATTATGAAAAATATGTCTCTTGTTTTACCCCCAAAAATGTGTTTTTTTTTTATAAAACAATATTTAAATTCTTAATCAATTTATAAAAAAAAACACATTTGATCATTTTGATTTTTGATTTTCTTTTAAACGTCTATACTCTATTTTTGTTTTATCCCTTTCCCTATTGTGGCTTTTTTTAGGAAACTTTTTGAATTTCTAAATCAATTTTTTAAAAACAACTTACTTTAATTTTTTTTTTTTAAATATAACCAAAACCAAATATTATAGAACCATTGAAAAGTGAACACATTTATTATAAAAGCCACCATTAAAAATATCAAAATATATCGTCAACACACGATTAAATAGCCACTCGCGTATATTTGGTAGTTAGATTTGGCTACTCAACCATTTTTTAAGACTATTTGTTATCAGATTTGACTATATCAATTTTCAAAAAAACAAATTTAAAATTTTTTATATTTGTTAGTGTTTAAGATTGTGTACCAATATCTATGAAAATTTGTCGATAAACATAAGAAATAATATGTAAAGGAATGAAAATTTTCTTACTTTAAAACTATTTTTTATTTTAAAAAATTAGATAAAGCATAGAAAACAAAACATAGAAACATTGTTTATAAATTTAATTTTATAGAGTAAGTGTTATCAAACAAAACTAAATATTATATTATACTTCTCAAAACAATACTTTAATTTTGAAATTAATTTTAGATGAGTTATATAGATGGTTGCAAAAATGATATGATATTTATTATTTTATTTTGTAGAAAGAAGTCCCCAATAACTATAATTGCAAGGTAATACTTTTCTCTCTCTCTGCCTTTGTATTTGGGGTACGCAGAAATTGACGTGGAAACAGCAACCACGTGTCAATACCGGTGGTCGGGCGGCGGCGACTGGCGGTGGAATTTGTGAGACTGAAAACAGAAATTACAAATCAAAGCGCGTCACTTGCCGGAGATTTTTCCACCGCGGTTTCCAAGTCCAAACTCACACGCCATTCATACAAATTTTCTACATTTTTTTTTTTAAATTTTTCGTTATGGATTCATTTATTGGTTGTTTAGTAACGAACTATAAAATTATCTCCGACCACATAACTTTAAAATAAAAATGCATGATATTAATTAACTTTGAAAGTCAATTTGTTGGTCAAGTCTCGCCATCTCTAATTGTATTACAAAAAAGTGAATGAATGAGAAAATCTTAATAGATAATTGACATTTTTCAAAATGGTTCTCTAATTTTGCTAGCTAAGCTTTTTTTCATTTTCTCTCGTTCATGTTCTAGTTTTTGTTCGTTTTTGTATCCATTGTTCATTTCACATCTAAGAAAAATGCAAAATTCGTTTGTTGTCATTGACCTTTGTATACGTAGAAGAAATATAAACAACTACACTCGTGATTATGTGATATTTTCTAAAATTAATAGAAAAGGAATGTAAGGGTTTTATACTTTGTTTGGCTCCTTTCTAATCATTGCTTATGTAACCTTTTCAAAATAAGTAAATGAACAAAACTATTGCCGACTAACCACTAACCAATAGGTAAAGTTTACTAGTAATTATTAATATTATAATTTACATTTATTTTTTTATTTTTAGTATTATAACAACTTAAATAACATTTAATTAAAATTAGTAATTATTTGATATTTGAAGTAACTAAATAATTGGATTTAATTATAACTGCATTATTGTTCTCTTATAGTGAATAATTATTTAGTTTTTTTTATATCAATATACATGAAATAATATTTGCGATTCATAATAAAGTTGTTGAACTAAGACAACAATGTTTATTAAATTTATTTATACATTTAAATAAACAAAATATAAAAATAGCCAATAATAAATGAAATTTTAAAACACGTAAATAAATAATTAAGTCTGACCATTATTCAAACCATTCTGCCTTAAAGTCAACATAAAAAAAAATCGATATTTAAGCTTCGAAAGGGAATTAAAACCAAACTTCGCCTTCTCCCACACCGTCTAGAAAAAAAGAACATCTCAACGTCAATTTCATCTCTCCGCCGCAGCCTCACCTCCGATCGAGCTCCGTCCGGTTACGATCTAGCAAAAAATGAAAAGTCAATTTCAGAGCCCGAAGCTAATCCATATCCATCTCACTTTCTTCCACCTCGTCCCTTACATCCTCCTCTTCACCGTCGGAATCACCGCCGGAGTTTTCCTCACTTTCTACCTCTCCAATTTCTCCATCAGCTTAAACCTCACCCAGATCCCCTCTTCGGATTTCTTCCCGGTAACCGGCGGCCGAGTGGGTTTGGAAGAGTTTTTGAAGCCGCCGGAAGTAATGCACGACATGGATGACGAGGAGCTTCTCTGGAGAGCTTCAATGATGGCCGGAATTAAGAAATTTCCGTTCCATCGGGTCCCGAAGATCGCGTTCATGTTTTTAACAAAAGGGCCGGTGTATTTAGCTCCACTTTGGGAAGAATTCTTTAAAGGGAATGAAGGACTTTACTCTGTTTATGTTCATTCTGATCCTTCTTATAATCATTCTTCTCCCGAGCCCCCTGCTTTCCATGGCCGGAGAATCCCCAGCAAGGTTAGTATTTATTTCTTACGATCAACATTCACATAACAATCAATTAGATTCAAAATTTAATAAAATTCATTGTTCTTCATTGCAGAAAGTTGGATGGGGAAAAGTAAACATGATCGAAGCAGAACGACGGCTAATTTCAAACGCACTCCTTGATATTTCAAACGAGCGATTTGTTCTTCTCTCCGAATCATGTATTCCTCTGTTTAACTTCTCCACAGTCTACTCTTTTCTCATCAATTCCACCATGAAAAGCTTCATCATGAGCTACGACGAACCCGGCAACGTCGGCCGTGGTCGATACCGGAACAAAATGTTCCCACCCATTTCTCTAAAACAATGGCGAAAGGGCTCGCAGTGGTTCGAGATGGACCGAGACACCGCCGTCGCCGTCGTCTCGGATAAGAAGTACTTCCCTGTTTTTCAGAATTACTGTAAAGGGCAATGTTATTCAGACGAACATTATTTGCCAACGTTGGTTAACGTTTTGGGATGGGATCGGAATGGTAATCGGAGTTTGACCTGGGTTGACTGGTCAAAGGGCGGGCCACACCCGGCGAGGTACTCGCGGTCGGATATCCACGTGGAGCTAATTCAGAGATTGAGGAATCAAACCGGAGAGTGTAGGAAAAGTAAAATGGAAGGGAAAGGTGTCTGCTTCTTATTCGCTAGAAAGTTTGCTCCAAATGCTTTGGAGAGACTTATGGACATTGCACCAAAGGCCATGTACTTTGGGAGGTAGATATGATTAGAGAATTTGATATTTATTTGTTTATTTATTTATTTATTTATAATTAGGTTATATATATATATATATGTATGCATGTATATGTATGTATAGATGTTTATTATCAATATAAACAATTTTGATTTTTTTAAAGTATAATTGCTAATATGTTTGGAATGACATTAATTGGTCAAAGATATTTCATAGCCATAATCATTTGATTTATCTATATAAATATTTGATACATAAGCAATTAACTTTAAATAGTTTATATAGTTAGTAGTCAAACATAGAAGTTTAAAAAACGGGTTATATGCATTTTGTTGAAGTAAAATTAAGTCTTTAAAGCTTATTTTTGTATGCGTTTAGTTTTTGTATTTAGTCAATCTAGTAAGTATCAATTTGATTTATACACTAATCATATTCTAATACTTTATCATGAAACATTAAAATATTAGGTTAGTAGAAAATTAATGAAAAAACGTTAGTAAACTACAATGATTGGATCATATAATAAAAGCACAAATTTATATATGTATCCTTCAATTTTGTACTTAATGATAAAAGTGCTCCTAAATATGCATGATTTATTTAAAATGACTCTAAATTTTTATAAATAAATTAAGAAAAGAACGAGGTATTTTTAAATTAAAAAAATTAATGTTTGTTGGCCAAATTAAATTTCTTAAATATATATTGTATAGAAATTGTGATAAAAAAAAGATGAGAGCATGTTGCATTTTGTGATTGCAACATTAAGACAAAATTTGAGAGTAAAATCAATTTTTGTTGTGATTGTACTTTTTATACTTGAATTTAATAAAGACATTTGATTACGTTTTTTAAACATCCTTTTTTCATAACTCAACTAAAGCTACAAAAGGAAAAGGCCAAAGTTTAACTTTTTCAGTTCTTTTTTAATTACAATTTAAATACATGAATTTGATATTTTTTTAAAAAAAATTGGTGGTTATTTATTATTTTATATTTAAGTGAAAATAGAACCATCAAACTCATTTGAACATATTGCATACGAAAATAAAATAAAAATTATACGGGCATTCATCACGAGAGAAAAGTACAATTATATATCTATTAAATAATGTTAACGGTAACTTGATAAAGCTTTCATAATATAGTTGCAGTTAATAGATAGATAAACAATCAAAATTTCAACTATAAGGGATTGAGTACTAGGCATTTAGGGTAAGAAGTTGGTTATTACGGTAATAGATTATTATAATTGAGTTATAAGAGTTTGTGTGTTTTAATTTAAGAAGGAAATGGTAAATGTTGCCGCAAATAATAAAAGAACGACAATAATAAAATAGTAAAAGCTGTAATAAATAGAGGGAGTTTTTTTTTTTTTTTTTTTTTTTTCTAATTGAGGGGTACAAAGTAGTGTTTAACGTAGCAAAAAATAGTTGTTATAGTATTGAATAATATTTGTTTCAAAAATCGTCTCTTTAATAGAGTATGATAGTCCATTCAACCGAACTCAATTTATGGTAAAGCACTCTTAAAAGTCTTACTTCTTTTGAAAACTCGTTAGTTTATAAAATTTCATAAATTCTTTTAACTCAAGAATTCTTCAACAAGCTAGAGTGTTTACCATTTTCTCTCCACCACTTCAAGTTTAATCTATTACCATTTATCAATGTCCACTCAATATTCCGTTTTTATTTAAGAGGTGAATTTATTTATATTTCTAATTCCTCCTAACTGCTTAGGTATCACCATTTAGTTTAAGAGCCATACTAGGATGGACAATTGTCTCTTCACGTAGAAGCAAACGAGGGACACACCTCATTGGCCATCTTGCTAGGCTCAATTTCGGCCAAGCTTGAGATTGAACACCTTTTTTTAGGCTCGTTTTGGTCATAGGATGATGTTATAGGGTGCAAGCACGTGTAGTATGGCCTAGTAGTTATTTTGTTAGGTTCACTTCAACCAAGCACATCAACTTGGGTGAATACCAAATTTTGTTTTAGGTTGTAGCAAGATTTCATAATCTATCATTAGATGTTAGCAGATATTATATATATATTTTTTACTATATTTGGTAAATATTTTTATAAATTTTGTCATTTATAGTAGTTTTTCTTTATTTTTTATATCGAAAACAATCATGTGTATTTTTATGTTTATTACTTTTTAAGAATGTTTTCCTCAATTAACAAAAAAGAAAAATGAGAGAGAAAAATAAGTGTTCACGAGATAGATGAAGTATGGTTTTTGTTTGGATTATTTGTTTATGACAATAATTAATTGCTTGTTTACACAACCCACGGTATATGTTATGAAAACATCGTGAGATATATAGAGTTCTAAACAACGACAAATAGTACTTTTCACTATCTCTAATTTTTTTAAAAATTTAATGAATATAGTGTGTTTTTACAAAATCCACAAAAAACTTTTATTTATAATGAAGTAGGTGGTAGATTACATTAACACTAATGATGTATAAGGTCAAGACACATAGATAACATTGTTGGGATTGATGCCCTAAATCTTGTGGTCTTGTAGTTTATAATTGTATATATTATACAAACATTTTATTTATCTAATAAAATAAAGTGTGTTATTTTATTTGACATTTAGTTGCATTAACCCACAAAACCCATAAACTAACATCCAAGGTTATCTTATGTAACCTAAACATGTATGTGGAGACATACAAGTGGATCATGTTTAAATGATAACCTAAATGGTCTGTAGTAGATGGATAAGGCTGGATACCTTATCCTGATGACACTACGAATACGACCTGCTTTGTAGTTGTTACAATTGTTCTAAAGTGCTTCAAATGATTTGATCCTAATCATTCATGTTCAGACATTAGAGCAGGGGTATTCTATACAAAGAGTTTGTATAAGATTGGACCATGAAATGAATAGTATCTCTTATTAACACCGTTACTAGTTGAGACTACATTTCACCAAGATGACCATAGGTGACTTGACCTGAATCCTGAGTGAGTTGTGAACTCCTGCCTATGAAGGCAGTCCTTTGATTTGCATGGGTGAGAGTGGCCTATATCGCCGACTCAATAGACCTACCATTTTGAGGATTCGTTTGATTAGGGAGCTGGGAACACAATTACACAAGAAGGAATTCGCTCCTTCTCTATAGATAGAGTAAGTAGAGAAATTGCTCTCTTAAGGGCTGATTCCAGAGCTTGAACAATGTGGCGCCACACCCTCTCTTGGGCCGAGAGGAGTTTAGTTATGGTGGGACTATAACTATTGTTCATTAGAGGGATTGGTGGTACTTAAGGAGTTAGATGTAACTACAGGGGCAAAACGGTAATTTTTGGCCTAGCTGTACTTATGTGCAATTTGTGAAGGGTCATTGCACTGTTGATTGGTTATATCTAATGGACACAAAAATATATCTACAGTAAGAAGAGTCAACTATTGGTCTTTAGTGGAATGACTGATAGTTAATGAACAGTTATTAATTTAATTAAAGAGTTTAATTAATTAATCTCACATCATTGGAGCTTTAATCTGTAGGTCCATAAGGTCCAATTGTTAGCTCAATAAAGATAAATGATAATCAAATTTATTTTGGTTTAATTTGAATCGTTCAAATTGATTAAAGGGAATAAATTGTATATGATACAATTAATATAATGTATTTGATAAATTATAATATAAAGTTTTTATGAGAGAAGTTAATTTTTGGATATGATTCAAATAATAATAGTATGAATAAGATTCATAAATAAACTATAGATTAAATGAGAAGATCTAAACCATTGGTTATATTATATATGATATAATATAAAATTAATATTATATAAGATATAATATAAAATTAATATTATATAGGATATAATATAATTTGAATTTATATTATATTTATATTAATATTAATTTAAATAAAAGAATAACTCCGAAGGGAGTTATTCTCCGTAATGGGAGAGGGAGGAAGTTATTTTGATAACTTCTCCCTCCATCTTTCTTCATATCTTTTGGTTAAGATATAGAAGGAGAGATGCAATCTTTTCTGGGTGAGTTTTTTTGACGATCTATTGCTTCCAAGAAGAAAAATCTCTCTGCAAATATTTTTTCTTTTAAACAAAACAAAAACACAGAAGCCCCACAAACTCTCTGTTGTTTTTTCTATCTTGAGAATAACAAGGAAGACTTAGTGGTGTTCTTTGGGAGATTCGAGAATTCTTAGGAGGTTCTACAAAGGTTAGTTTTCTTTTCTTCTTTCCACCATAGAAGCATGTTTAGGTGTTTTGTGTGTGTTTCAAGTTGAATTTCTTTTGCACAGCGTTCACACGCTTCCGCTATGGGAATTCCATTCCTTCAAACATATAAGGTGATAATGTGTTGACACGTGACAATGAACAAGATGAACATCTAATATTTATTACCTTTTGAAGTTACTTTTTTATTTTAAGTATTTATAATCCAACATCCTATTATTCTTAGCTTCTCCCTAATAAATTTAAATTAATTTCAAGAAACCACCAAAATACATGATTTCATTTGGTGTCAGTTTCGAAAAAAAGTTCAAAGACTTAAATTGACTTGAAACAACCAACGGTTTGTTTGTATTATTCACGATGGAATCAGTTTGAACATTTAATAAAATCGACTAGATTTATGATGGCAGCAGTTTGATAAAAAATTTGACTTGATCGATTGATATATGCTTACCCTAACTAAAAAAATCTATTTGTGGGAGCAATATCTTGTCATTCACTCCTTTATAAACTCTATTTTCTTTATATCACGCACACATTTGTTTTGTTCTATTTATTTTCATTTCTATCTTTTTCAATCTTTCAAGATTTAAGATAAACTTAATAAAAACGAATCTATATATCAAATTTCAATCATTTTCAACCAAGTCAACTTATTTATATGTACATTGTTAATTAAACAATACATATAATATTAGTTTCTATATCTTTCATTACCAAGTTTATGTCAAATACTTGTTAAAAATATTCATTAAACATTCAAAGTTAAGCCTAAAAGTTTTGATTCTAATAAAAAAAATTAACTATGCACTTGCTTTTAACTTGTTTATTAAAATTATAAAATGGCATTCTAGTAGTCAATATATATTTTATTCTAATTCCAAAAGGAAATGTATAAAGTTTGTATTTTGATTCCAATTACGTCATAATAATATTCTTATTCCAACTTATATGTCTCGAGTCAAAATATCATTTTAGTCTTTGTGTATCAATTCAAGCCGTCAGTTTTAGTACATATTCAAACTTCCTATTTTAATCTCTACATTCTTAATAATATTTCAATTTAGTCCATATTGCTAGTTTATTATCGTTCTATTAACGAATTCCATCAAAATTTCCAATATAAATTTTAAAACCGTTGTTTACAAATATAGCAAAATGAACAAAAATATTTATAAATATAATAAAATTGTAGAACCTATCAATAATAGATATTAAATAGAAACTGATAAGTTATTATAGTTCACTCTATGTTTAGGACACCAACTGTAATAATGTGGGTACAATATTGCGGTTAAGGTTATCTAATAGATATAAGTGTTAGTTGAATTAAACTTTTGTTCTCATTTACCATAAAGTATAGAAAATTATTATTTCAAAATAATTTTTGCTATAATATTTACTATTTTTCTCTCAATTTTTTTCTTTTACAATATTTACTATTTTTTATTAAAACAAAAATAGTTTACATCATAAACATATATTATTATAAATTCAACTAAAATAGTTTGCAACTCAAACACTAATTGTTATAGCGAACTAAGCGTGGAAAAAATATTCCAAATTTCAATTATAAATAATAAGACAGAATTATAATTTCATAAAAAAATATAGAGAAATAAAAAAGGAAATTTGACAAAATTAAATATAATGAATTTTTTCTACTAAAATGTAATTAAGTTTGTTTAGTCCTATTTTGCTATATTTCAAAAACTATTACTTAACTTTTTAAAATTTAGATTGTAGGTTTTTTTTTTTTTTTAGAATCCATTTTCATTTTTAGTTAGTAAATAAATGCATTGAAAATCCAAAAAAACAAAAGAATGAATCAAAGAATATATATATCATCCAAAAAGAAAGGAAAAGAAAAGGAAAAGAAAAGAAAAAGAAAGAGAAAAAGGGGGAAAGGGAAATGAAGAGAGAAAGAATGAAGAAACTTCATCGTGAGAGTTGAAGCGAAGCTACACGGAATCAAATTCTTCGTCGTGAGAGTTGTGGCGACGAAATCACAGAGCTTTAAACCCTTCAAACAATTTCAAAGACGAAGAAATTTCATCTCTTTGCGTTTCTTAATCGATTTAATTTGAACCCTTTTGGTCAAATGCAACGAACAAGGAAGACCAACGGGGAAAGTCTATATATATTTCTTGTGTTAGTTAGTTCTTGAGCTCTCAAATCAGTGATCTGCGATGCAAGTTTGCTTTTGTTCCATTCAGAAATTGTAGGAAGTAGTTGAGAACAAGATGAGTGGCGGTGCTGGTGGCACTTCTCGAAGCACTAGGGATTTGATCTGCAACGCCGGTGCCGGTGCTGCTGCAGGTTTGCCTTTTCGTTTTCAGGCTCAATTTTGAGCTTTTTTTGTTTGATTTTTGCTGGGTGTAAATGTCACGGTTTGGAATCTGGGGGTTTAGATTAGTTACTTGCTTGTTCAATATGCGCGTTGAGTTTGTGATTAGGGATTATTTAACATTTGTGTGTTATGATGTGCGTAACAGGTTCTATAGCAGCTACGTTCGTCTGCCCTTTAGATGTCATCAAGACGAGGCTGCAAGTGCATGGTCTTCCTTCTGGTCAAAGTGGAGGTAATCTTTTAGTCTTAACATTGGAAAGTTGTTCCTTTTATTAGTTAAACAATAAGTGTGGTGGAAGGATTCCATGTTCTAATGTATTTGGTTGAGGACACATGCCTTATAACTAGTTCAGCCAAGTTGACCGTTTGATTCTTTAATGTGCAAATATACCATGAATTGGAAATATCAAATTAGTCACTTACAGGTGGTAACTTCCAATGATTCCGTGTATTTTTAAGTCTGAATCAATTCACTATTTCGTTTTTTCTGAAGGCTGTAACACCTGTTTGTGATTGGCCGTATTATTTTTGAGAACCAAACTAGAAATTTAATCTGGATAAAGACGTTGAGGACTAGTGGTCAAAGGATTTGCATTGGTTTTAGTTATGTGATAAGTGATATTATAGTTTCTGCATCTGAAAATGTATGTTGATATACTTGTTTAGGGATTATATTTCTTTAATCTCCGTTGTTCTCTACCCAGGTAGTATCATCATCACTAGCCTACAAGGCATAATGCGTTCTGAAGGTTTCAGGGGAATGTATCGTGGCCTTTCTCCAACAATAGTAGCACTTCTTCCAAACTGGGCTGTGAGTATTTTATTGGATATTTCATTGGAAAGTAGAATTAAAACCTTTATTTTTTTTTCCAAACAGATGTATTGACTTTATTGTTGGTTGCTAATACTTAAGCCCATGTGGTGGCGGACGCCATAGTGAAACATGTCCATGAACTAGAATTTCATGAATAGTTATTGAGATCCACTTTTCTGTAGGACTTTCTTCTGTTTTCCTTTTCATTATATTTTTAGGAGTTCTGACTTTTTGATGGGTCTCGTTTCTTGCAACTCAACGAACATAATTATTTCCATACAGGAATTACTTCCTGGATTGCACTCTTGACATTCATTTTGTATTTACTTTCCCACTTGGTGCATAATGCACCGTGCAATCTTTTTCCCCAACCCATTGCAATTTAGTGTTTTTATTTTCTTTGTTTTCTTTTCTAACGGGCAATTCAGATACCTTTCTAAGAGACATTTGTTTTGCCTATTTAAATAAAGAATGATTTTATCCAATGTGAATCTTTCTCCCAATCCTCCTTTAATGTTATATGTACCACCATGTACTATGAAGTTAAGAAATGAGCTGCATGTAAAGTTTGCAAGACCGTCAATTTGGAGATAACTGTGTATATTGACCCTCTACTCCATCATGATGGTACTTAAAACAGGACGACCTGAGTGGGAGGTCATGCTTCCCCATGATGGTTTATGTACTTATAACAGTAGGACCTTGTGGGATAAAGATCTACATCCAAACCTAAACTGTGGGATGTTATGCTAACTTTTCTATTTTGTACTAATGTAAACAATTAAAACTAATTATAGAATTTTAACTTACTACAACCAAAATTTACTTCCACATGACTTTTCTTTGGCACAAGTTATTTGTATGAGATTCACCATCCATTTCTTGTTTCTGGATAATTTTTCCATTGTCTGAATGACAAAATGTGCTTATCTCACATGTAGGTCTACTTCACAGTTTATGAGCATCTAAAAGGCCTACTTCATTCAGATGGTTGGTTTTGGTGTTCATTGGCAAATGATTTTTCCTTTCCTCTTTTACAAACACTGTTGTTTCTGGACATGCTGTTGTAGTCCTCTTTTCAGATTTCAGATTTTGGATTTTGGATATGTTTTAAGTGTTCAATCCGTAGACATGGTAAAATTTGGTTGAATTGCTGCATTATTATATATATTGCTATTTGATTGCAGGGGACGATGGTCATCAACTCTCGTTTGGGGCAAATATGCTTGCTGCTGCTGGGGCTGGGGCATCTACTGCCATTGCAACAAATCCTTTGTGGGTTGTTAAGACCCGACTCCAAGTAATTAGCAGATTCTCGTGCTTTTAAATTTCCTTTTCACTGAGTTTGTGGCTTCTATGCTCCATTTTACTAAAGCACAGCTAAGTCCCTTTCCATATTATTCTCTTCTTTTATGTTCATAGCATTTTTGGTTTCAACACAGACACAGGGAATGAGGCCTGGTGTGGTTCCTTACACAGGCATGGTTTCAGCATTTACCAGGATCGTACGTGAAGAAGGAATTCGTGGGCTTTATAGGTTTGTTCTTACCATATTTGTGAAAATTGAAGTTCTTAATGAATATATATTTTCCCAAATTTGTGGCTTGATTGTAATGAGTGAGATAATGGTTGTTGTGATAAACTTTTGTTCTGACAAATAATGACTCATAAGTTGTACTATTTTGTTGTTGATATTATTTAATTAATCCTCAATGTTAAAAGTTTTAAATGCTGCATATTTTTAAATAATTATGAGAACATGCCTTTGATTTGTTTTTTGAACAGTGGTATCATCCCTTCATTGGTTGGGATAAGTCATGTTGCAATTCAATTTCCTGCATATGAAAGGCTCAAATCGTATATTGCAAAAAGAGGTACGTAACTACGATAATCTTTTGAGTAAGCATGTATGTACTCATTCAAATGTGAGTGTTTTTTTAAACTGGTTTTGGTTTTGTTTTCTTTCAGATAACACAACCGTTGATAAACTAAGTCCAGGACATTTAGCTATTGCCTCCTCATTGTCGAAAGTTACGGCCTCGGTAATGACTTACCCACATGAGGTAGGTTTTTAAACCCTCTCTCTACAAGTGTTTGTGATGTGTGTCTTTATTGTTTCGTTATCCTGTTTAAACTTCATCTCCAGGTAGTTCGTTCCCGGCTACAAGAGCAAGGCCAAGCCAGAAATATTGCTCCTCAATACTCAGGAGTAATGGACTGTATCAAAAAGGTTTTTCGAAAGGAAGGTGTCCCAGGTTTTTATAGAGGTTGTGCGACAAATCTGTTGCGAACAACTCCATCTGCTGTAATAACTTTCACCAGCTATGAAATGATACATCGGTTCCTACTGCGAGCTATACCTTCTGGCGAGGATAAATATTCAGAAACCCATCCGAACTCCGATAGCAATAGTCATGTGAAGCCCCAAATGGCGAACATAGACAATGCAAACGAAGATAGTGATTCCGACATACAACAATCACAATCCCAATCAAGTAAGCAAACTAGTTTTCCTCTGGGGAATAAAGAACGCTTAACATCTAGACATTGATTAAATCCGGTTGCTTTTCAAAATTTTCTTTTTTCTAAATCTTATGAACGAACAATAAAAATTTTCTGGCGGTGAATAAGCGCATGCTCGCCATGTGCTGTGAATTTTGTAACATGTTTCTTGTTTAAGAGATGCTAGAGGTGAGAAAAAGAGAACAAAACCTGTAGCATCCACGTCTTTGTGAGTGAATGAAAGCTATATTAAAACTTGTATCTTATCGAGTCAAGGAATTTTGGTAATGAAATGCTGAGCAAATTACATTAATATATTCATTGATTGGATAATAGACTGTTTCAATACATTTTATATGAAGGTTATATTTTATTTATAGCTTGAAATTTGAATTGTTTTGTCCTGATACACATTTTGTGTACGTATTGTTCATTCTTTTTTTCATACCATATCATATCATATTCAGTGGAGGTTAGTCTCATTGATATATATTACTTGTGTATGCTTGAGAAGAGATGGAAGTGCTCAAGATTACATGGGTAGTCCAAAATGTGAAATTGTAGGCCCTGGTGAGAACAGAAGATGAATTTGAATACATGATATATGGGAAAAAGTAAAAACAACTAAGCTTATAAATTATGGGGGAAAACATCCAATCTAGCACTAACTTTGAACTTATAATTGTAAGTACTTAGGTTTTCACTAAGATCTAGTGTATAATATTCACATGTGTATAAAGATTACTTCGGTTTAGTAAAATGAATAGTACTAGTTTTCTTTTCTCTGTTTTTTTCTTACTTATTTTGGAAGAATTACATAATAATGAAAAAAACACTTTTGATCTCCATAGCATGCATTTAGATACTCGAGTTTTCAAATTTGATTTTCAACTTTTTGAGATATGGAAAAAATGTATTATTTGACGGTACCCAGAGAGTTAAAATATTAAACTTAAAAATACAAGGACTAAGATGGTATCAAACTTAAACTTTGGAGATTAAAGTATTTATTTTCTCTCTTTTTCTTACTAGTTTGGTAGAAGTTTGAGGGAACAATAGTTTTTCGGTATTAAATCCAAAAATAGTCCACAAGCATAATAACTCAAATGAAAATTTGTAACATACAAAAAAAAATGTTTAGGGACCAAATTGGTCAAATAAGACTAAATTGAAACTTTAAAAAGTCACATCGGCTTAATATGAATTAAGTCTATAAACTAATAAGATCATAAGGATGAAGTTGAAAAATTGTCTGATCCTTGAAGGCAGCAATAGGAACTTATCCCACCAAAAGAGCACATCAACTTTTATGTCTTTACAAATGAAATCAGAGTTATATTTATCTAAAGTTGAGATGCGTTGCTTTTTAGGAGTGGAATTTATGTTGCTTTTTCTATGTGACAGAAACATTTCATATGCCTTTTCTATATCTGATTCAAATTCTTGGTCCCAATTCTTTTTTTTTTTTCTCTCTCTCTCTCTCTACACATCCCTCAAAAAATAAGTCCCAAAATAAATAAAATAAAAGGAAATAATATATTTTGATGATTACACAATAGCTTTTGTACTAATTTTTTGTTTAGATCCTTCACTTTTTTAGTTTTAGATCTCATATTTTGAATCTTAAACTTCCTCTCAGTACTATTTTAACCTTTATTTGATTAATTTCTTTAATGGATCACTTTAATAGAAATTTGAATATTCTTTTGGAAACTTAACGGTCAAACTCGTTAAAAGTGTGGCCTTAGAACACATATCATTGATGATAATAATAATAATGAGTTCAAAAAATAGTTTCAAAATAGAATTTATGCCAAACATGATTACACTTTCATATTTGTATGAACAATTTGTTATTTGATAAGAAATTCAACTTTTGAGTAACCTACCACCTACTACAAAATCCAAATAGTCCACATGATGTCCACCCGATGCTCCATGCATGTTCAACCAACAACCCATTGTACGTGTGCACATGAATGTTCAACGGATGTACACACATAAAATGAAGGCATTAGGTGGGTTGAGCATGTGCACTGAAAACACTCGCTGATAGTATATACAAAAGGACGACGTGTGCCCCCAACTATGGGATGAAAGGTGTTAAAATTTCTAGATTTGGAAGTCCACAAATTTGTTGAAGAACAATACTTAGGATATAAAAAGAACCGATGGATGACAATCTATGGCTGATTGTACATATTTGCATGTCACGTTGAAGTTAATAATTCAATCATTTTGGATTGATTCATATGGTTAAACTATAATCAAATTTTATGAACTATCTTAATCAATTAAAAAAAAAATCGAGTTAAGCCATTAGTAGATTTGTTAACTCAAATTTCACTAACTAATCTTGACTATGGTCAAAGTGGGGTCAATCAAAGATTTGGTTAAGGATTTGCTCACTACTCCAACTAAACCATACAAATTTAAGAACAAAATTTTACATACAACTTCATAAACTACAATAAAACAATCAAGAAAATCAATCAAGGTTTAAGCCTTAAATTTGGTACTACAAATTGCAAAGAGTTAATTTGACTAATTAACATATGATTAGAAAAATTAAACAAACGTAAAATTGAACAGAAAAATAAGCAAATTCCCACTCATGGGAAATATATTCATAATTTTCCATAGTAACAAATTATTATTTCCCCAAACCCACTTGATTAAGATCTTAATCCTTTCCCCCATCCCTATTTTAAGTAAAGATTGAAAACTATACTAAAAAAACATAGAAATATTAGATTAGATATATTTTTAAATTAATTAAAAGATGTTTTCTTTTAAAATTATAAAAAAAAAAAAAAAAAAGAGAGAATCCATTACTCGGGGATTCCGAGGAGCACCGGCCGCCAAGTTTTCCGAAGCAAGTATTTATATCGGAAACCGGTCCAACCCGGTCTAGGGGAACCGGGATTCCAACCGGGTGATCCAACGTGACCTTCCTCCTTCTCCTTCTCACAAACTGGAGTTACGTTCCGGGTTGGAGCCGTGACCGCCGTCTCGTGAACATCACAGTCAGTTCCAACATACGGTGGCGACGAAACGAACAAATCCTTCAACGTGTTACTCCGCGACAAACCCTTATGGTCGTCTCTCTTCTTATTCTCCGGTAAGGAGCGGCGACGAGGAGACCGACGGCCGGAATTCCGAGTGAGAAGCATCCGAAGAGTGGTTTTCCGACGGCGGAGGTGAACGAGAGGACTGGTCCTAGGGCTTAAAGTAGGACTCTGAGCGACCCCGCAGTGCGTCGGAAGGAGCTTGAATTTGAGAAGCGAGGCCATGGAGAAAGGTCAGAGGAAGAAGAATTATTGAATCGATGGATGGAGTTTTGGAATGGAATTTGAAAATCTTGTAATGATTGAAGAAGGGAATTCGGAGAGGATTTTTGAGAGCGTTGGGAATTGGGGGTTTTATTTTTCTTATTTTCTTCTTTTTGGGGTTTCATTATATTTTTTTAGTCTAAAACTTTGAATTGAAGGAGAAATTTATTGAATTTTGAAGAAGGAGAAGAGAGGAAAAAAAGTTGGTTCATTTTCCCAGTAAAATTCTCATTCCAAATTTCCAACTAATAATTAATAAATAGTATTTAATATTTTTGTTCATATGCTTTGACTAGAGCTTTAAATTACCTCTTTACCCCTACAAAAGTCATTTACTAACTCTACTTTGTCACTTTAGGTTGGTACCCATAGATTAAAACGTGGATTGTCTATGAAAGGTTTTTCTTTTCTTTCCTCCTTTCTCACCATTTCATTACAATATTTGTTATAAAAAGTTTTATAATATGAGATTTCTCTTTATTTAGTTCCTTCAAATTTTGATTCGTTTAATATTATTGATGTCAAAATTGGAATAAGAGAATGTGGAATTGATGTCGGGTTGTTGTTACCTATCCATTTTGAGATTTTAGTTAAATGGTGAAAAAATGAAAAGCTATAATATAATTTAAGTCACTTCGTTCATGTTATAATGAGGTACTTCAATAGATGTTTCGAAGGGGTTTTGGAATCACTTTAGGATAGACGTGTTACTTATCGAGGATAATGGTCGTGCCTTCGTGCCTTGTTTCATTTTTTACTAGTAAAGGTTGAGCACATGAATTTGGATTTCGACCCAAACGTTATTATCTTTAATCCAAATATTGTTATTATCCTTATTTTATGTCTGGTAATACTTTTTTATCCAAAATTATACCTAACAATTAGGTTCCTCGTAGATTCAATTTGTTTATAAAAAAAAAGATAGTTTTATTGAATAAGTTTAAAATTTAGGTTAATGCAACCATGTTTATGTAATATTTCAAATATGAAAAATTATAAAAAACAGAACATTTCACAAAATATTCATGCTTCTTACAAAAATTAAGTATAATTTTTTAGTGATTTTGTTTTTTGGAGTATAAATAGTTTGTCAAAAATTTATATTTTTGAAAAAATTCCATATAATACATGAATTAAAAAAAATGACATTTTTAAAAATAGCAAAATATATTAAAATATTTACAAAATATAGCAAAATTTTGAATTCTATCACTAATAGTCATCTATCACTATAACATATCAATGACTATTAATGATAGAATTTGCTATAGGTTATAAATATTTTGTAAAATCTACTGTTTTTAAAAAAAATTATTTAAAAATAGAATTTTCAATGACTAAATATGTAACCTGAAAGTTAACCATAAAATAGACACAAATCTCAAATGTGTTCCTTTTAAGTCCCATTTTTTATTTTATGTATTTGAAAATTAACCTTACATTCATCATTTTTCTCAATACATTCCCTTGTTTTATTACATACTTTTCAAAACTTCTTTTGCAAAAATCAAAGCTAATTTTTAAAA
The DNA here is from genome assembly GCA_025688845.1 of Cucumis hystrix. Lineage (NCBI taxonomy): Eukaryota > Viridiplantae > Streptophyta > Magnoliopsida > Cucurbitales > Cucurbitaceae > Cucumis > Cucumis hystrix. Next base: position 11,695,828 of record CM046891.1, on the reverse strand, counting down.
ATTTAAAAATTAAGTTTTCTTTTTCTTTTTAATTTTGCCTAAAATTCATTTTTTTTACAAAAGTAAAAAACTTGTCTAAAAGAATATAATTTTAAAAAAAACACACAAAAAAAGAGAGACAAAAAGTAAAATGTCTAACAAACATGGTACTTGGTTTAATTTTTTCTTTCTTTTTCCATTTTTAAATTTTAGAAGACTTTCAAAGTATTTTCCATTTTTAAAATTCCATTTTCTAACTATTGAATTTCAAAATATGTATATACACACACACATACTCAACTTATATTTTGTTTGATTGAACTTTATTATAAATTTAAGATGACAATAATCACCTTATTCAATAGTTGTTGTAGTTATTGATTTGTCTAATAAATTATGACATATGGTAGCAGTGACAAATCCATAAATTTTATCTAGGGGATACCAGACACTATATAATAAACACACTAAAAAAATATTAAAAAAAATATCTAAATGTTTAACTAATGCTCCAATAAAATTCACTACATTTTTAGCAATAAAGAAAGACCACCAATTAAAAAGTGCATCAAAAAAAGAAAAGAAAAAAGAAAAAAAATAATACCTTTTTTCATGGAATATGGTTGAGAGTGAAGTTTGAACCATATATTTTGTTGAATTTTTTTCTAAATATTTGTTAGATAACAAATGACAGCTAGAAAATAAGGTAAGGTTTTATGAAATTTAAAAAAAAATCATAAAACTTTTAGGAAATCATTTGGGGAAGAAAATGTTTGTCATAAGACAGAATTGAACCAAGAACGTGATGGTTTTGCAGAAAGGCACAACCACTACAGAACCAGTATTTAGTTAAAATAAAGGATTATTTAATATATATTATAATTTGACATTTCAAAATTAATATCAAAATACAAAAATCGAGAATGTGAGGGAGCGCCCTTTGGTTCCTTAATAAATCTGCTCCTATATGGTAGCATATAACAAAGTAAAAAAAAAAAAAGCATTTTGACGGTTTAAATGGACTTTTGGGTGTGTTCTTTATTTTATTGATTTACATGCTCTATTTAAACCAATAATTCGAGTTGGTATGTTGCGCTTTGCACACTACTTAGACGCATAAATATATGAAAATAGCAGTTGAACGAAGGTATATATTTTGATCCATTGAATTATTTTTAAGTTTGTTATACTGATACTAAGCGAATATATTTTTAAATTAAGGTATGAGGTTGGTATAATAACACAATAAACGTACACACAAATTAAACTTCTACTATAGTACACTATTAGGTATGTGTCGCTTTAGTAATTAATATGTGTACATTTTTATTAACTCATGAGAAATACCATTTGAAAATTGATGGGTTTTATTTTCGTTTTTTTATCATAAATTAATTTAAATAAGAACAAGGAATTGGGTATTTATTCAATTGTAGTGTTATATAAAATAGATTTAAAGATTGAGCGATCTGGTCGATTTTTTGTTGTTGCATTTAATGTTAAATGAACCGAATTTAGGAACACAATGAAGACTAACTTTTTGCTTATGTCACAAAACATCGTCCAATGTTTAATTCTCTTTAAAGTTTAATTATAGTCGAATCAATGAGATTTCGAGTCCGATTTCAAAGTGCATAGCAACTTTTATAGAATACAAAGTCTTGCTCACTGTCGATATTGATCTTATGAGTTGTCTATTCAACAACTCATCGATTTATAATTAACGGTGAGAACCCGCAATCATCCATTGAAAATTTAACCATATATAGTTAGTAATTTGAGATGCAAGTAAAATGTTAATTTGTATTAATTTTAGTATTAAAATTATCTTGACATTAATGCAACTAAATTTAGGTTATTTATATAAAAAATCTCCTAGGTCAATGTTAGTTTGGCAAAAAATTCAAAACAATTGCTTGTCTTTATTTAATGTGTTAGAAGGGGCAGTTTGTGGTTGATTTAGCCCTTTTTCTAAATATTAATTTGATACCATTGCTGTTTAAATTGATAACTATGTTAATCTAATCAAATTGAAAGTTCAACTAATTAAACAAGAATATAGACTAAACAATCAATCGTTTATATACTAAAATCGACCAAACTAATAACTTTGATTAATCAATTTATGAATGTTATTGGTTGAGTTGTCGGTTAATGAGCACAACCGAGACTCAAATGCCAACCAAATATAAAAACAATATTGACATTAAATAATAATATATTTCTCACACATAGTTGCGAGTACACTTTAAAAAGACCGTCGCGAGCGATGCTATTAAAAGATGTGTTTAAATTTTCTATGCTTTTTCTCTCATTAGTCTCATCCTTTATTATTGTTGAAGTTGGTCAACATAACAAAAGTCATCAATAGTAGTACATGTTTTATCGGGTTCAAAATCGCAAAATATACTTTTGGTACTCCAATTTAATTCAATATCTTGTTTTACACTCTCGAATGTGAATTTTATATCATCATCGTTAATTTTGAAGGATTGAAAATATGTTTCAGAATAATTTTTAAAATAACAAAAGTGATCAAGTTTAACCTTTGAAAATCATTCGTCACCTAAACGTATTTTTAATTATCAAAAATTGATGTTTAACATAGATTCGAAATCAATGTATACGTTTGAGTTACTTCTTTATTCTATAACATTGTTAAGTACTTTATTTTGTAATATTAATAGTTAATAATGGAAAATCATATTATTAATTAATATGTATTTAGTATTTCATATGTGTGGATTTAACTAAAAAAAGCAATTGGAGAAAAAAATCATAAAAAAAAGCCAATTAATTTAAATGATATTTAAACAAAATAAATGATATTTAATCTTTTTATCTAAACCTATAAGATATATTACTTTAAATCATTTTTCATATTTTCATAATCCTCGTTATTATATGTTTTATTTAGAACAACAAGAATGTGGAAAATTATATCACAAATATCTTAGTCGTTAAAACGATCCTATGCCAATTATCTTGTGCTTACTTTAGTGATATTATGTAATTTTAATATTATATAGATACATTTAAAATTATATTTATGTAAGTTTGTTCTCCTCTCACATAATCTCAGGAATCTTCTATTGTATATCTATTAAAATTTCTACATATCTTGAGCATGTATTACATATATATCAAATAGAAAACTCTTTACACGTTCATTTCATTCGTTAGCGTTCTCAAGAAAAACAACAAGAACTATAGCAATAAAATTTGCCATGTAATTAATTTTTGGTATACTTTTTAATATAATATATTTGTAGTATTAATTATCAACCTTTTAGTTCTAATTATATAATAAATGCAAAGCACTGTACCCAAATAGGACATACCATACCATAGTACCTTTGAACCTCATTTTTTTTGTCACCCTCACTACCACAATCTAATTACTTCCACACGATGTGGTAGCCTGATTACTATTGATATATTATGTGGAATCCACTTATTTTTTTTACATACTTTGCCCTTCCCTTGGTCTTATACACATTTTGGTTTAACATCGACTTTGCCATTTACTATTCATATATAAACTATACTTTGTTGAGTCTTCTTTCTTCGCTATATCTCATCTTCTTTATTTCTAATTCATTTATTAAACTCCTCCTCCTTCTATTTCTATTGAATACCATCAACGACCCATGGAAATTTGTAAAGTTTAGGCGTTTTTAATCTTGAATTTGAGTTGTAGTTGATTCAAGATTTCACAAATTAATTTCTATCTTGCCCTTCATCTCACTTTGATCATGATTGATCTCACTCTTGTGAATAAACGGGAGAAACCAATATGAAGCATCAAGTGCTAGCTGACAACCAACTCATAAGCAGTAACTCTTTCTTATGCACACACTAAGCTTTATCGCATTCAATATTGTGATTTTATTTGTATTGATGTTAATTTTAATTAATAACTCATAAATTTAGAAAGAAATAAAAGTGAACAAAACAAAGGATAAATAAAATATAAAATACTTACTGTGCTTATTTTACTTTACTAAAAAAAATGAAATTGAAGAAAAGAAGTCCACATATGTGCATTTGTTGATTCATACAAGAAAAGAGAGTGTAAATACTTTTAAAACTAAACTTGAGTAAAGATTAGAGTAATTTTTTTGAAGTGAATGCATACCTATACATATGACTTGAAGAACTCGAATCGAATCAATCTAACACTTTGAGCTCTAACCAACCACAACCAAACCAAGGCCCTAGGAAGCCAAAAAGCCCACTTTGGCCTCCCTCCAAATTTGAGAGGGTTGAGGGAGAGGTGGCCCAAACACATTCCTAACATACATCAAATGCATATTTAGTTTTTGAAAGGAGTGTGAATAACGTTGGATTTAACAATTTGACAGATATATCTTGTAGATCAACATAAATTTGAAGTCCACCATCATAAGGAACAATACGCTGTCAATATTTTGGCCCGCACGTGCTCATGTCGTCAATGGGACCTTGATTTGATCCCTTGCTCACATGCATATATTGCACTTTCTACGAGGAATCTTAACTTGCATATGTACACTGATAAGTTTTATTATGTTTCAAATTTGATAAACTTGTATAAGAAGGCAACACGTCCTATTGGTAGTGTAAATCAAATTAGAAACACCTACTAAGGCGGCAATGATGGACTACTTCCACCGCAGGTCAGACGTTCAGTTGGAAGGCCTAAAAAGAAAGAGATTTTTGTCATTTTTGGAGAAAAAGACGACTGTTCGTTGTAGCAGGTATGGTCAATAAGGTCACAATTGTAGGTCTTGTAAAGAATCTATTCAATATTAGGTTACCGTTAAGTAATTTCTATAAGTATTAGTTACAATTCTTTTATTACTTGATTTTTTCTTCATTTGTAAATCAAATTCAAATGGTTGGTTCCTATAAAATTTATCGTTTTTCATTAACATACAACGAATTTGTTATGTTTTATGGTTACCTGAACATGTTCAATTTGAAGGTATACTATATTGTATGTTGTATATTTTAAACTTAAGTATTGTAACTTTCAAACCAGATACATTGGGGTTGTCATAATATGGAAGTCATGACATTATCTTCTTTTATTGTGTAAACCGAACATATTGGGTATTTTGAACAATCATGCTATATTTCTGTACATGCATTTGAGATTTAACCATTTGAAGTATATCCAGATTTTTTATTTAGATTTTAATGATTTGAATAACAAATACAGTGTATTTAAAATTAATGTTTCTAAAAATAATAATAGATTTTGGTTAAATAACGAATATATTAGTCAAATGTAAATAAACCAACAAAACGAAAGATCATTTCATAAATTGAAGAGCTCATAACACAAAAGTTTAATGACAAATTATCAAGCTTGACTCAGATGCAAATCAAACGATGACATGTATGGATATGCATTATCCTTCTTGTTGTTTGATGATGTGCTTGTTTTTTCTCTTGCTGCATCTATCCTTATTCTGGTGGTCGCTGGCTTAATCTCTTTATAAAATGTACTGCATTAATAAGATGCAATTGATAACTTACACAGTATAATTACGCATCTTGTAATACGAGGTATTCTTAGGTGTTTTAATATAACCCTTGTTGCTGGATTGTTTTGGTCTATATTTGAGAGTTTGTCCTCACTTGAAAATTTTTCTTTAACCTATAAGTTGGTAGCATAAGAAAGTTTAAACGTACCATGCTCAAAGTTGTGAACCCGACGTTGATATTATTTATCTCATTACCTTTACCATTTGCTGTCTTCCCTTTTTCCTTCATAATGATTCATAATCCTTAAAATATTAGTCATTCACTATATCATTTGTATTTTATCTTTTATCTTTTTGTTTATTTCATTATATATAATCTTCTCATCAATTGACCTAAGTAGCTAGTTTATTTCTTCATCGGCATCCTCTGTGGCCTATTACAATTATGTATACATTTTAGTTTCAAACATGTGTTCTAAACAGTTTCAACAAGATGTAGTATAATTTATTTTAGAAATTACCTTATACGGTGTTTGCTCTCCATCTAGCCTATTGTTGGGAGGTATTGTTTCTGGTTTTGTCAATGTCGTTTGTCCACCAGTTGGCCCTCCGGAACCTTGGGTCCCACTTCTAGCCATGCCTCCCCTTCCTTCACCATCTTCATGGTCATCCTTTTTTCCTAGGCCTTTCTAATTGATCGATTCCATGTTTAGGTCTGCAACTTCATCTTCTTCTTTGTCCCCCTCTATCTTAATCAAGGTGCTTCTCAAACGACACTGTTCCCTGAATCACAAATACAATGTATTTTCAAAGTTTATTACATAAACACATAATCAGAAAAGTAACTTTCAGTTTAAAGCTTATGCTTACCATATATTCGTTTGTCTCTTGGGCACCTAAAGAAGTAGGTTGCTTCCTTTTGATGTCTTCAAGAATGTTGTTTACTTTGTCATGTAGTCCTTCAAAAAATTTATCAATTTTCTCCTCCACAAACTTGAAGAATCCAATTATATCCTCCATACTTTTTTCCATCATTTGTTTAATCTTCTCAACAGTCTTGGCTAGTCCATCATGCTCAGCGACGCGTGAGCTACATGGTCAATTTGGTTGGCCCTTTGTAAACTCCTCTTCTGCCTCTTGAAAATTGTTTTTTTTTAGCCTGAAGGAATGACACAAAGTATAGTCTGCTCACTTCGTTAGGTGTAGCGAGCATGGAGGATAGTTCAAGCTGTTTTAAGAAGAAGAAATGTTATAACTATAAGTTCTTTTATAAATATTAAAACTGGTGTAAAAAGAGTTGCATATCATTGGGCAAATCAAAGACTTTCTGTTGTAGGTCCCTTCATTTAGGCTGTGTGTCTGTGGCCTATTTATTATTCGGGGGACTTCATTTGATATCCTTGTTGCAAAGAAGTTTGATGGCGTACTCAAAGTTGAGATTACTTTGTAAGTCCAAACAAGGATCGAAAAAAATGAACCCTCCCACGGATATCCCTTTTTGCCCTTTGCTAATGACAACCCTATTCATGAAATCTAATAGGAGGTCAAAAGCAACCCTCCCCCAAGGGTTCCTATCAAATAAATCGTCATCGTTTAACATTAAAACGTGATCCCACTCTATACTCAAGGATTCTTATCGTGGGAGTAAGAAGCTCTCTAGAAAGTATAATTTTGGACATTCTTATCCTATGGTCTATATATATATATTTCTAACAAACAAACAAAAAAAAACCACAAATACAATGTAGTTAAAGAAAGAGAAAAACAATAATATATATATATTAAGAATTTTGATAATCAATTTTTTATACATTAACCCAAACACAAATAATCTATGTTCAAAACTTTGATAGTAAATTAAAAAATATAAAATTCAAACATGAAAATAAATTTCTCTTATTAAAAATCCCAAAACTTTAAAATTTTGAACTTTGGATTTACGGAAGAAAAATCTCCCTAACAAAAGAAAATATAGTTAAAAAAATTAAAAAAAAAAAGACCATCAATTTTAATATAATCAACTCATACTAAACTAAACTTATGCAGTAAACTAAAAAATATATAACATTCCAACCTCATTTTTTTTTCTTATTAAAAATCCTAGAATTTTCAATATTGAACTTTTAGTTTAGCTAAGAAAAATCTACCTAACAAAAAAAAAAATCTAAAAATACAATATAGTTGAAATAGAAAACAACTCTCTTTAAAAAAATTTGACTATCAATTTTTAGTATGATCGACCAAAGCACATTTATTAATAAAAAAATACAATATATAAACTAATTACAGTGGAGATGTTTCTCCCAAGTTAATTAAGAAAAATTTTGGGTCTAATTTATAAAAAAAAAAACACTATCTAAATTAGTACACTAAATTTTATACCTCCTTTCCCAATCTATCAATTACTAAATTAAATACCAAAAACATTGGAGGCTGATCAAAATCACAATATAAAAAAAGGGAAAAAAACTAATTAAATGCTTAGAATAGAAATTCAATCCACCATTAACCCCTAAACAAATTAGAAGTCGGGCAAGTGGTGTGAATAGCTTCGCCGGGAATGAGGACCGGTTGCTACGCCACCTCAACCAGCTGTGCCAATTCCAAATGAAAGAAGCCTATATGACTAGAAACCCTAAAATTGAAATAAAAAACCTTAAAAAAAAATTCCAGTTCTTTGCTTGTTTTACTCACAATATCTCACAATCTTTGGTTTTCCTGGACATTCGCTCCACTTTTCTTTCATTTCTAGGAATATTGACATTTTGATTTTATGTGATATTTAGCATATTAACATTTTGATTACATGTGATATTTAGCAAATTTGGTAATACATAAGAAATTTTTCCTCTTGTTCCTTTGTTGAGGTAACACATAAGAGATTCTTCTTCTTATACATATGTGGAAATAAAAAACATCACCAAATAGTATCAAAACATTTGTATATGAATAAGGGATTGATTGAAAATAGGAATAAAAAAAAAGTGAAATCTACGGCCAAAAGATATACTTGAAAAGATTTACATAAATTTAAAATTTAAATCAACCCTTAAATGATGATAGGGCAAATTTGGGACTCACTTAGGGTAATCTCAAAACAATGGAACAGTCAATTTGCTAAAAATCTTATTATTTTCGATTTTTGCTATTTCCACGATTTTCTCATTCTAAAACTTGTTTGGTTTAGTTTCTAACTCTTATTTGTTTTTAAACTCAAATCTTGGTGGTATGCACCCACTTGAATGCAATTTTCCTATCCCAAACTTTTCTATACCATTTGGCTACCTCATATGTTGAAGTGACACGAGACAGAAATAAAAACTACTTTACAAACAATACTTTAACTTACAAATATACATAAAACATATACTCTCAATCATTACATAATGTTGTAATAATAATAATAATAATAATAAAAAAGTTTCATATTCTTTTTCTTTTTCCTTCTCCCCAAGTCTTCCTCCTCCGTACGTAAAAGTAAAACTCACCCGCCCTTTCTTTCTACCCTTTAATTTCTCTAAACCCTATTTCAAGGTCACCCACCCCCTCCCTCCCATTACAATCCACTGCACCGCCGCTCGCCGGACGCCGCTCCAACCCGGTACAATCTCAGTCCCCGCCACCGCACTCTGCACTTTCACCTCTCGCCTCTCCTAGCAACCATAGTTGCTTATCTCTGTTGTTTGTTCAGTCCCTAATCCGTGCCATCGGTGAGCTCGCACCGCCCTTCTCGCGCATCGCCATTCATTTTAATATACCTAAGGTTTTGATTATCTTTTTGTTGTTTTGTTAACTTGTATTGATTTCTTATCAGAGGTTCATTTCGAGTCTACTTTGTTGATTTCTTCATCAACCAATGCTAATGAAAACTATGTAACTAAAGTTCTATACATCACTGATTAGGATATAGATTGAATACAAATTGAAAAGGAGAAAACAGATTATTCTTATCCGAATCGATAAATAGATTGAAAAAAAATGGTACGAAGCAACGAAGGGAAAACTCATCTTTATGTAGTTTGCTTGACTATGAAAAATTTGTTGGAATTTGGAAGCAGTATTGGAAGGATTGAAATTATTGGTGTTAGTTTTAAAAAACAGAAAATACAATGTACAAATAAAATAGAAAACTTATGCGAGTTTGCTTGCTTGCATATGGATGAAACCTTCGATGCATATCACAAATGCTTCCAAATTCTTTGTTCATAGACTAATTTGAAATCCTTCCAATTTCAGGGTTCTAAAAGGTAGAATTTGACCACGAAATCCAAAATTTTTCTTATTATTAATTCAATATATTCAACTTCCTGTCGGTTATTTACAATAGCATTATAATTTAAAGATTTGAAGTAGCTTTACCTCACCTATAGAACTACATTTAAATCGAATATTTGTGGTTTCATGGAGATTTTTTTATTTTTTTATTTCAGGTCTTGTAGTAATACCTTTACTTTCTTTTAACATCACAACATTCCTCAAAACTTGAATCATATGTTAAATTCTTATTTCAATCAGGAAAATATGGATCCATGCTGTCTTTTATATCCTTATGATACCAATTAGACTGTGTTAATTATTGTTTATAAGAAAAAATTTGTGTGCAGAGTTGCAGTGGGTAAATCTTAATGGCTGGCAGAAAATTGGTTCGGGATATATTACTCTCAAGACAAAGTATTTTTTATCAGTTTACTTCCCATGGGGTATTTGTCCTTCCTATGCTTTATCCTTATCCCATCTTTCTCCGCTGTAGTCTTCATAGGATGGATTTCTGTGGTGTAAATTTATTCATCTAGTTTGTTTGATTTATGGTTGCATTTTGGTGTGGTAGAGCTCCTGCACGAGATCACAATTGCTAGTACCAAGTGGTTATTCCATCAATCGTAGATTCAGTGTATTCAACGAGTTCTCAAAGAAAGTGAAAGGAGAAGCTGACAAGTATCTTCCCTTTCCTTTAGAATTATAATATATTCTTGCATGTATATTTGTTTCAACTTTTCTGCAGTGTTTATTTAGTCAACAAAGCAAGTGCAAATGCATGTGAACTGATTTCTATTTTGATGTTTATTAAAGCTGGAAAAAATTAGACTATATGAAAGTGCAGGTTAGTTTAGGCTGTGTCAAGGATTCTACCTGACCTTGAAGCTAAAACCAGCAGTTTAGGTCAACGAGAGCAACTAAACTAGCCACTTGGTTGAGTAGACATAAATATCTATCAATATAGTATTTCCCCTTGCAATGGTTGATTAGTTCTTTTTAGAAGAAACTCCAATTTTCATTGATTTTTTTAATAGGAAACAAACAAGAAATATATTGATATTGATAAAAAGAGGTAATACAAAAAGTGAGGGGAGATAATCTCCCCACTACACCAAGGGGTTACAAAGAAGGCTCTAGCTGGCATGAATTTGAACCTAGACTATAGTTAAGACTTTGGAATGAATACACCAGGAAGCATACAACCTAACTCGATTCTCAAGAATAAACGAGCCTGATTCCTGATCTATAAAAATTATGCAATAAGATACAAGCAAGAAACTTCATAATTAGGAAAATATATCAAAAGATTTTCCTTTTCATTTAAAACCCTTCGGATTTTCTTGATCCATGTGGTCAAAGACTGCTCAAACTGGATGCATCCACAAAACTTTTTTTTCCCATCAGAGAAATTGTTTGTGTCCAACAAATGTCTTAGTGTACTAAAGAGTGTCCAAATGTGTCCAAAAAAGTGTCAGTGTCTAAATGCCTGACACATTTTGGAGATGTACACACTAGCTAAACTAAAGTGTGCTGGTTTCTTAGGAAAAGTTTGTTTTGTGTTTTTGAATCATTTTGGCAGATGGGCAGCTGTGAGAGGATAGGGATATGTCTGGCAGTAGACCCAAAAGTTTACCTGACGTGTTAATGGCTTTGTGACTAGTACCCACACGAAAAATGAGACCTTTTGGCGTGTCAGATGCTTTCATATTGATCCATCTATGAGGCACTAATGATATCCTAGCTTACGACCAATGACATTTATAAGGGATTTTGTTGTGAGGATCCTCTGCCCTCCAACTTTCATGGCCAAAGTACACTTGTGCGAGTCAAATGTATGGCAGATAATAGGTTTTAGAGACTGGTGCATTTCTCAATTATAGCCTTATTGAGTTCTCTCCCTGGTCTAAGGTTCCAATTTCAAAATTTGGCAAACCATTAAGGGACATTTTTCTACATTGATAAGGAGTTTAAGAGAGGGAATACTGAGAAGCCAAGGGAAATATCCTACAGCCAACTATGATGTCAAAAGGGGGTGTTTGCCTGTTTTCCCTATTGCCAAGTTTGTTGATAAACTCTGTATTGGGTAAGACTTCGATGTTTCAAAATAATTTTCCCAGGCATTTTACAGAGGCTTGAGATTCTGCTTAGGGCCAAATTTTTTTTTAGTTCAACAATTGCAAGGGCGGGGGTTGAATCATCAACCTTGAGATGCTAATTGGCCTTAGTTTATGGGCCTAGAGTTAAAAAATTATTTTCCATATTTCACATCAATAATCTGCCTGTGAAGGACTTTTTCTTCCTTTTGATACTTCCAAATCCATTTAGCTACAAATGATCTGTTTTTGTCTCATACGTGACTAGACAAGACTCCTGCGGAACAAAACATTAGGCAATGGATAACTGAAGAAATAGAGATAAAGGGCCAAAAGAAAAAAAAAGGTCAAGCCCTGGTATTATATTCAATTGAAGAAAGATACTTTGCTCATTTAGTAAAAAGCATGAATCTGTTCTTTTTTAATGTCTTTCCTAATAGTGGTTGACTGTTATATATTAGGAACTAGACGTATGACTTCTGAGCTTCCACTTGCTTCTTGTATTGACTGTTTTACTGTTTCTTCATGGTTTGTATTCATGGTATTTATTTCCGTAACGAGTGTTTCACGTTCTGGGAAACATTGCAGAAACACAGAATTTCAACAATCTGTCAAAGAGTTGAAGGAGAAGGCAGAAGAACTTAAAGGTGTGAAGGAAGACCTAAAAGTTAGGTAATCTTTTGAGAACTTTTTTCTTTGTCTTGCATAGTTTTAGTGGTATTTGTTAACAGGCTGAGACATACCCTTGTATGTCAAGGCTGGGTGGCCACTTCAATGGATGGCCTGAGACGGTGAAATGGCGAATGCAGAACAAAGCAGACAACTGAGCAGATTTACAAGCAGGTGGATGGCGTTTGGTCTGAGGCTGAGGCTACTGCTAGAAAGGTGATTCTCCCTTTATTTACATGCTACCTGTATTTAATTGCTGTTTGTATGTGATGGTGAATAAATATTTAAGTAGTTTCAAGTTTGTACATCATGCTTGAGTTAATACATTTCCCAACTCACACTAATTTTAAAGTTTTATTTTAATTTTTCATGGAACAGAACCTATACAACATATTGATTTTAATTTTTTCAGGTATCCGCAGATGTCAAAGAGAAACTATCTGCTGCCACGGAGGAGGTCAGTGTTTTATGTGATACGTCAGTCAAACACATATATAACCATACCCTTGGTATTAATATTTCAACAACATTTGCCTTTCAATGATTTTCAACAATTGGAAGGCTATCATTTCTTAGTTTCTTAGCTTCTTCCGGGAAGGGCCCTCTTGTCCCTTGCCCTTAGGTTGTTCTCTTTTGTTCTTTGAATATACTTGTTTCTTATCAAAAAAAATATTTCAACAACATTTGAACCAGGTAAAAGAAGCTTTTGGATTCAGTCCAAAAAATTCTTCTGGATCTACTTGTTCCTCAACTGATCATGGTGCTGATGCAAAAAAACATGGAAGTGAGGCCAGTTCTGAGAATGCCAAAGAACAACATCCTGGTTCTAGTGGATCCTCCGAAACATTTTTTGGAAAATTTAAGTCCAGCATTCCTTCACCTGGTATATCCTCTGCATTTGAACGGTTGAAAAGCACAAAGTTAATTGACTTAGCAAAGAGAGGATGTGAAATTGTAAAGGACGAGTTAAGTGGAAAACCACATAAGAAAAAGCATTTAGAATATGAGGCTTCAGCCTCACCAAAAGTTGAAAGAAGTACAAGAACCGATGTTGTTGTTTTGCCATCGAAGCAGTCTCGATGGAGTAAGAAGTGGGAGGCATTCAGGGAGAAGGTAAATTTTATAAGTTGCTAATGCCTTAGGGAGTATCATTAGAAAATCATTTGAAGTATTATTTTCTTTTTAACCTAATCAGCCCCTTTCCATTTTCTTTCTTCTTTTAGATGCAAGGCCATCCCGTATACAAGCGTGTTACAGGCTATAGTGAACCTGTAATTTCAAGAAGTCAGGAGGTATATGTGTATCCAATTTTTGTGCTATATTATTATTTCTTCTATAAAGTCTCGCGTCTGCTGCTAAGTTTCATTTAACGTGCTTACTGCTGGGGATGGGGTTATACATTTTTTATTTTAAAAAACAATCAACAATTTCTTGAAATTACATAAGGAGTAGAGAGAGAGCTCCAAGCCGAAGTAGTTATGGAAAAACATCTTCAATTTACAGCGAGGTTAAAGCAAAAAAAAAAAAAAAAAAAAAAAGCAGTTAAAAAAAACTGGGTCTACTGCTTCCTTTTTATTGAAAGTTCTGCTGTTTCTTTCAAGTCAAATTGACCACAAAATGCTCAAATGAGATTCTTCAAAAGGAATATGTAAAAAAAATATATTATGTAAAAGAATTTTCAATGTTTAATATAATATGTAAAAGAATTTTCTTATATTGGAATTGGCAGATGGCTGAGGGCCTTCGTGAAACGTGGGAGACAAGTGATAACATTATCGTTCAAAAAATTCAGGAGTAAGTATTTATGTGAAAGGCCATATTATTTGGCCATTTGACCTTATTTATTATTGAATTATTTGGTTGGAAATGATAAACTGCACTTTATTGTCTGCTTGAGTTGTGATCTTGATTATGGACTATTTGGTATTTTGCCTACAAACTGTATAGTTAATTATATGTTAGCTTTTGTTTTCCTGTCATGGCTTTATGTTTCTGTGGCTAATTGTAGGCAAAAGTTTTATTTATTGATCTTATTTTTCACAGCATAAATGAAACTGTGTTTCAAGAATCAGATGCTGCTACATCATTCAAGGAAATTCGTCGTAGAGATCCGTAAGTTTTTTCCTTTGGAGCGGTGATACTAACGTGTTTGAATAAAGGAATCTGACTTGGTCTTTTCCTCTTTAACATTATGGATTAGGTCTTTCTCTTTACCAGATTTCGTAGCTGAAGTTCAAGAAGTAATCAAACCGGTGTTAACTTCTTATATTAAGGTTAGTGCTAACTGCTAAGCTTATTTCTAAGATGAAAGATGCTTTTATCCCCTCCCCAAAGAATATCATTACTATTTATGTTGTATTTCTCCTAACTAATTCTTGCATAGCATCTGGTTTGATAATTAAAGTAAAGTTTCTGACATGGAGGTTTTCAAGTTGTAATATATATTTATGTTTCAGGGAGATTCTGAAACTTTGAAGAAACACTGCAGTACTGAGGTAATTGAACGTTGTAAAGCAGAGCATCGGGCTTACCAGAGCCAAGGAATCTTCTTCGATAACAAGGTAAGGATAGTCCTGATATTACCTTTCTTTTGTTATTGAAGTTTATTGTTCCTTTTGTTTGGGGCTTGGTGATTGTGCACCTATATTGATTTTTACTTCTGTTAATTAATTATAGTCCTCTCTTGTTTGAGTAATTATTGTCTACCATTTTGTCAGCAAAGGCTTCCCTTGGAAATTCAGTTTGTAGTGCTTCATGTCCACAATGATTTTCGTGATTTTAGTTTTAGATACATAAAGGGGCTTTTGCATCACAACATGAATGACTGTTTTTTAATATGAACCTACAATACCCCAAATGAATGCTGGATTAAATTGGAAACAGGGCAGATAGAGAGTGAGATGGAGAGTGTTTGTGTGCGCTTTAGAGCCATCTTTCTCTAAAACGTAGTTTCTTCCCCTTATCTTTCTTTTATAAGAAGTAATTTTATTGATGTATGAAATTTACAAAAGGTTTGGTGGAACACCCACACCAATAGAGTTTTTTTTTTAAAAGGAGACAAGCTTTTTTATTATTAATAAACTCAAAGTACAAGAGAGCTATACAATGAGAATAATAGGGAAGCCAAGAAATGGGGGAGAGAGAGAGGATCAGAAGGTGCACCCAGACAACTCAACTAGGTTGACACCCCCATATCACTCTTACCATATCCAAAATACAAAGAACAAAAACAAGAACAATACTAAGGTCATGAAAAGACCAAAGTAACAACCTAATAACAATAGAAGCTACCTACGGTAGACAAAATCAAGGCTGAAAAGTAAAAACATAACGGCAGAAATACATATTAAAGCCCATCCAAACTACAGAAGCACTAATTTTGAACTGGAAATCGAGGGAAACTACATTGAAACTCATCAGATGAAGGCGGTCCAATTGAGGCAGATGTCCTGTATAGATAAATCTTTGAATTCTGCATTTGAAGAACACCAAACCGCTGCGTTTCTTTTAGAAATCTCTACAATGTCAACCCAATCCCTTTTTTTTATCATGGAAGATGCGTTGCGTTGGTTACGTTCAAACCAAATCTCAACTAGAAGCGCTTTTATCAAATTAACCCAAATTAGTAAAGGTTTTTTTTATAAATAAGGCCCCCTCAATAATTGGAGCACATTGGCGCTAAACGAACCATCAAAGACCCAAACTGATTTGAGCATAGAAAATATGCTAAACCAACAATTAGGTGAGAAGGGACTGAAAATGAAGAAGTGTATTAAGAGATCACTGTTTTCCAAGCAAAGGGGGCACACTGAAGGCAGTAAACACGTATTGGGAAGCTTCCATTGCATAGTTTCGGAACAGTGAAGAGAACCCACTGCCATAATGCAAACCAAGACATTTATTCTCCTTGGACTGCTGGTTTTCCAAAGTGCTTTAAAGTAATCTTTTTCCAAAGGTGAAGAGGGAGAAGGTGCTTTGAAAGGGACTTAACTGAAAACTGGCCTGAGGATTCTAATGACCAAACTCTTCTAGCATTCAGACCATCACTTTCTGCAAGCCCATCACTGATTTCTAACTCTCTCAAAAGCCTTTCCTCTTTCTGCTTTATATCAATCAAGAGTAGCATGCCAATTTTTACAGCAAGTTTCACTTTACGAAGCTGCTCATGAAGAAGGAAACCAGTCCACCTAATGCGTGGGGGGTGCTTTTCAAGACTTCCTCAATGACCTTGTTGCACTCTTTTATCAACAACCAACTATTGCAAAATCTGAATGGGGATGACCCATAATATTGCACCTGCCTCTAATAATAAAGGAAAGTGATCGGAGAAGATTTTTGCTTTACGGGTCACTCTTGAGTTTTCAAATTCATCATCCCATATACTGTTAATAAAAAATCTGTCCAACAAAGATCTTGCAGCAGTGCCACCCTCTCTTGATCAAGTAAATTTGCCATTTTGAAGGGGAATTTCCATTAGATTGGCAGAATCTATAAAGGCATTAAACTTTTTCAACCCTCTTGTGCTTCTGCCAACTGGAGACCTCTCATAAACCCATCTAGTGATGTTAAAATCTCCTCCCAAACACCAAGCCTCTTCTCCGCATTCTGTAATAGTTAATAATTCTGGCCAAACAAGTTTCCTCTCTCTATAACCACACGGACCATAAACATGGTAACCCAACAACACTTCTTGCACAAAGTTACTTTTATTGAGAGGGAATAACGTCCTCATATGGTTTCCACCACTGTGATTTTACTTTTATCCCATAAAGTAAGAATGCCTCCGGTTGCGCCATAAGATTCCACTGATTCCCATCCTATATCCATAGAACTCCAAATTGTTTTAATGAAATTTACTTCCAGAATTTCCATTTTTGATTCTTGGATTAGTACCACGTCCGGGTGATGATTTTTTATAAACTTCTTAAGAGCGGAACATTTATTTGGATTTTTTAGGCCTCTTGTGTTCCAAGAAATGATCTTCATGGGTGAAAATTTTATGCATATGAATTACAGACTTACTCAAACCAACATCACTTCACAGTCTTTAATAATTGGCAACAATTCCTTTGGAATTTCTGCTGATTTGATTGGGGATGAGCAAGGGAAATTACTAAAAACATCACCTTCCACTTCGAAAAGGGAAATTAGATCCACTGCTTCAATTTCAACATTTGCACCCACACCAATAGAGTTTACAAGAGATTTCTCCAATCGGTCAGAAGAGATGCGAGAATAGAGATTGGAAGAGCTATAGAAACATGAAAAATTGCACTCAGTCATAGCAGGATAGATTATGTTTAAAAAAAAATAAAAAAACCTATCTTAAGGCCTGCCTGGCGATTGTTCCTGTTCCTTCCATGTGAATCTGTAAAAATTTCCAAATAAGATGCATCCACATAATTCTATTAAAGTCAGTAAAGGGTGCCAGGGAGGGTGCATAAAAGGAGGTTCATAATCTTGTTTGGTAGGGTGGCAGATCAACCAAAGGAGAGAGAGTTCTGCTTCCTAAATTTTTCAGCAAAATGGCAACTCATGAACTGGCTGGTGTTTCATCGGCAGCTTTACATAATGGGCAACAATGAGAGAATACAGTCATATGTGGAAACTCTGTCACGTGTTAATAATTGCATTCTGGCCTAGAAGCACTCTAGGTAAAGCAGAAGCACTCTAGATAAAAATTATCATCATGTCGAGAGACCAAACAAAATGTTAAATTGAATCGTACCAGTCTTTACTGGGGGTTATTACTCATTTTGTACTTGCTGTTTTATTTTCCAATTATTTCTTCAATTAAATAAAAGAGAATACTAAATAATAGTAAGTATTATCTTATCCCAATAGGAAGGATATCGTCTCATAAGTATCTACGACCGTTTCTGTCTCTGGTATGACCCACACATTAGAGTATTTCTCTTACAGAAACTAGAAAACACTCATAGATAGTGCCTTTTGGTCTAGGTGCTTGACCAAGAAGCACTACAATAGTACGAGAGTAAAAGAAAACATCAGAGTATTTTATTATTAATCGTTTTTTTATATTGAAGTGTTCATAATTGCAGTACTTGTGCCTTATGCTTTGGTTATTGTTTGAGGTCTACACATTTTGATAGGTGGATGGTATTCTAATTAATGTAAGGCTTTTTTCTATGACTTCAAAGTAATTATTTCTGCTCTGTTAAACAGATTCTGCACATTTCAGATGTTGAGGTGCGGGAGACCAAGATGATGGGAAGCACTCCCATTATCATTGTAGCTGTATGCTCTGACAGTCTTTGTTCTATAGTTCTGGATTTTGTTTTGTAGGATGAGATGATGCTGACTCCTTTTTATTGAATTTCGACAGTTTCAAACACAACAGGTCTACTGCGTACGTGATGCAAATGGATCAATTAGAGAAGGTGGTAAGGTGAGTTATGTTTCTCCTGTTTCCGTCTCTGCTTACACTAATGCACCTTATGTAATTAGAGTTGAATAGAAGACAATCAGAATGAAAATCATCCTGAGGAAATATGAAACTTCTGATCTCCAAATTTTTTTGGATAAAAGAACAAAGTGCAAGAGGATCAATTTGATATTTATTGACAGCTTGAAATCATCGTCAAAATAAATTTCTCAGTGTGGTATCTATAAGTAAAATTGGAGAGAAAAAAAAGAATAGTAGAATCCAACCGGGGAAGAAAATCATCTTTCCATACATTCTAGGTAACTTGCTCTCTCTCAAATTTTAAGGCCAGATAAGGTTCAATTTTTGCAGACCTTCTAGATTACACAAGAGATGATCCCGGATTAGGGTTCTAGCCAAGGATTTCATTTAAATCAGTCCTAAACTAACGCTCTAGTCATCTAACTATGCATGACTTTTGAACCCACCAACAAGTTCTAAGAGAGATGTGAGACTTTTCAATTCCCTCGTCCCAAGGTTGCAGTGATTCCTGGAGGGAGGAAATTTTAATTTCCTGTGAGAGGTTAATCATAAAAGGGTTATAGTTTGTGAGTTATAATAGACTGATTGTGATGTAAGACCATTTATGAATCAGAAATGAGGAGAGAAGACAATTACTTAATTACATCTAGTATTTTCAAAGAGTTTGACTGTAGCTAACCGATGGTAATAATAATTATGAACTTTAACTATTGTAATGGGGAACCTAAACGTTGAGTGGCCTATAAAAGCCGACCCCACCCATGACAAGTTGGAGATTCAAACACCCCATTTGTGATTGATGGATGCTTCAATTGACTTGTGTTTCATATTTTTGTATTAAATTCTTGTGTGCATTGTTATTGGCAGGACACTATCCACACTGTATATTATGCATGGGCAATGCAAATGTTGGATCCTGAAGAAGTTGGAGAGGGAGCTTTACATGCTATTTGGAGGATTAGGGAAATGCAGCAATTTGGTGTTCAAGCGCTCATTTAAGTTCCCCTGCCTCCCCCTTTTGTTTTCTTCTCAAGACTTTTAACATCATCCATCCACTATTATTTCTTCTCAAATATTTCCTCTGGTTTTTGTTAGCTTCCAGAGAATACTACTTCTCCTCTCTTCTTTTCTCTTTTCATCATTTTTGATTCATAAAATTGGGAAATTAGTCAAATTTTCTATAGGAATTGAAGCAAATCATTCCCAATTCTATTACAAAATTTCGTTTCCTAAATGCCTTGGGACTTGTGAACCATCTGATTATCTTTATTACTGCTTTCATCAATTTCACCAATGGTTTTTTTTTTTTTTGAGTAAATTACTGGGGACGTGGAGGTGAAAATTTCAAAACTCAGTATGTTGCGTTTTGGGATTTGAAGAATTTGATAATTCAACTCTTATTCTAAACTTTCAATTTTCAAGTTTATTTCAGTCCGCTTGTAGTGATTTGTATTGTAAAAGTTATTGTCAAGGTGAATTTCTTAGAACTAAGAAACTAATTTAGGGGTCACTAAATATTTTGTTGGTCCTAAGAAATTTATCTTTGAAAATTTCTGCATTGTTTGATCAGAAGAGTCTCAAAAATAAAATCTTTATGGAGAAATCAAAAATAAATTCCTACGATTGTGAGGAATGGTAGAGTTTAATTAATTAATATAAATGTGGATGAAATGATTTAAAAGGAATGAAATCATGTGGATGGAGAAAGGGATATGGATGTGAGAACTGAGAAGGTTCAATTCACCAAAACCTCATAAATGTGGGGGACAAATTGGGTAACCAACTTTATTCTGTGCCCCTTTTCATTTGGTTTCAATTTCAATGGTAACCTTTTTCCCATTTCAAGATTTAAAAAAAAAAAATATTTCCATTTTCCACCACCAAGTTTCACATCATCATGTGGAAAAGGGTTTAGTTGGCAAATATGGTAATTTATACCTTATATGGAATTTTTTCATTCATGTTAAGATTACTTTCCTTTTATTTATTTATTTATTAAATGATATTATATACTTTATCTTTTTTTTTCTTTGGTAGAAAATGGTACTCTTAAAGCTATGGTGATACATTGTTTTTTTTTTTCTTTTAAAATTGAGACTTTGGATATAGGCAAGGTGAGGAGTGCCTGTAATGGAACAAACATATCTAAAGAAAATGATAATCATTATAGTAGCCATTTTAGGGATACTAATTAATTGTAATAACATTTTTTAAAAATTTAAAATATGGTAAAGTCTTATGGTCTATCTTATCATTATTTGCAATATAAATATATCAATGATAAACTTTTATTATTGATAGTTTGCAATTTTTTGTAATTTTTTTTAAAAATGTTACTATATACATTGATATTTTGAATGAATTGCAAATAAAAATGCACTTAGCAATATTATGGATCTAGCAAAAGAAAATATATAATTATAAAGTGACATTATAGTCGTTATAGTTAGTTTTGGGCCGAGGGACATTATTCTCATCGAAGAATGAAAGAACGAGGGAAGCAATAAAGGTTTGAACTAAAGAGATAAAACCCAAAATAAATTGGGGTTTAGGAAAGGAATGTGGCATGGTCCTAAGACTATGTCGAGGTCAACCCCTCAAAAATCCTAAAGGACGGATCTTGGATCAACACACTCTAAACACGTGGTAAACTCCATAAGCAAGGGCAGATTTATTAAGGGGTCAGAGGCACGTGTCCCTCCTCACATTCTCGATTATGTATTTTAATATTAATTTTGAATTGTTAGATTACATTATATATTACATAATGTTATATTATTATTAAATTTTGATTTTGGTATAGTGGTTGTACCCCTTCAAAACTTCAAAGACTTGGTTCGAATCTCGCCTACAACATTTTTATAAACCTAAAAATAGTTTAGTTCAACCGACATTTATATGTGTCAAGGGTCATAAGATACTCTTAATTTGTTCTAAAACGATTCACATAAAAAAAAATATATAAATTTTCAAATGGCTAAATTAAAAAAAGAAAAAAGAAAAAAAAAGCTTCTCGTTGTAAAAGAAGAAAATCACATCAATCATTTATAACGTTTTTTAAAATCAAATTCTATAAAAGTACAGCTCATTAGTGAGCACACCAACCATAACCTTCATTTGATTTATTTTTCTTAAAAGAGAAAAAAATGTTAGGAATAAAGAAAGGATGGAAATTTTTTCTTATATTTAGCTCTTTATTAAATAGATATATACATGTTTAAATGTATAATGAAAATTATATTCCAATTTTGAAAAGCCGTTACTTCACACTAATTAAAGATGTCACACAACATGTCCTAACAATCACACAAACAATAATGAATCAATAGAAAGAGAAACAACAGTAGCATAAGAGTTGGTAACCGAGTTCGATGATACAACACCTATTGGTGCTAATGTGTCATGAAAAAATAATCCGTTAATATAATTGAGTTAAGTGATTACAATGTGTACTAATTATTTGTATACACTAAAGATTACAACGACAATCAGATGCGATAATCACCTTCTTTCGAACTTAGACCCTCTTAAGCTTGTGAGACTCTCTTTCACTAGATTGAATCTTTCTTTCTTTTCTTTGCGAACTCTGTCAGGATAAAAAATCCTTCTCAATTGTGTTAATTTTGTGAGACTCATTTGCTTTTTTCAAATAATTTTGAACAAATTTTCAACTTTTGTCTTTAGATATTGTTACTATTACAATAGAAGAGGTATGAATCTATCACATTTAAATTATCTTTATAGATACTGTTTTAGTGATTAACAGGGTAACAATTGTAAGAAGAAAATAACCTCAATCATAATTAAAAAAAAAATTTAAATAATTTAAAGTAAATATAATTAAAAACAATTTAATTATCTTGGTTATTTGAGACCCAATTATAATGAGATCTTTTCAAAAATATAACCAACGGCAAAATAGTTAGCCCACATGCACACCATAGATAAAAAATATTAAATATGTCACCGTTAACATGCCATTAATCGACCACTTGTGCTTAATATATTTGGTACACGACCAAGATGTTTAGATTTGGGGATCGTGTTTTGAGCTCCAACGATTCTTTTTCCGATCTTGAGCCAAATAACACTTTGAAAAAGAAAATTAGTGAAAAAATTATGATTGATTGAAAAAAAACATTTTTCAAAAAATGGCAAAAGAAAGAGGATCGAAAGAAAAATAAATCAAATAAAGAAATGTAACCAATAATTGATATATCAATAAAAAGATATTATATTTTTACCAATTTTAATCACAAATTAATAAACAATCTCTTAAACTCAAAATTTATTAAAAAAAAAATACTAACATATATTTTCCAAAAGATAATGGCCGACAATATGTAAATAAAGAAATAAATAAAACATAAGAATACTTTTAGATTTATATATAAATTTTGTGAGGCACGTGACCAGTTTAATTATTTGCCTTAGTGGGCTCATTCCAACAAATTAATTATTAATGATTACTTTATTAATCAATCTACCTTAGATCTATTATATTAGTAATTTACTTTTGTAGCCATAGCATGTGATTTTCAACCTAAACTAAAACTATATTCTTTACATTTTCTTATTATAATTTAATTCTCCAAATTCCAAAATATGAAATCTAACCAAACATGCCAAATACGGAAAATGTACTTTTTTCCTCCATTCCCCTTTCCTTCCTTCTTAACTTTTTTCTATGAAGTATTTATCAATTTTATTTTAGCAAACCATTAATTAAAAAAAAACGTGATTTAAATTATTATTATTATTATTCAACGGAGTTATAAGTATCCTTTTTCAACCTTCAAATTGTAGAAGAGATACAAAATGATCCCACCATTTCTTTTTTAAATTTCAAGGTGGAACCAATCAAATCATGTATCATTAAATATTATGTTTAAATACTATTTTGAAGTTCATAATTTTAAAGTTTGAACAAACTTTAGTTTTTCTCCTTTCAATAAATCTTAAATTTAGTACAAGAAAATATAATATATACGTGAATATATTTATAAACGGTAGGGTAAAAGTATGATTGATAACCAAAAAAAAAAAAAAATCTTTTGAAAACATAAGAATAAATTAAAAATAGAAACTCTAAAATTGGTTGAAAATCTCACTAATAAGAACTAAATATATTTTCAAAATTTATAGTGAAATTGATTTCTTTTTAGGAAAAAAACATTAAGTTAACACTAGGATTTATTAATAAAATTAGAGAAATAAAAAATATAGGAAGTAAAATTGAAAGTTGAATATTCTTATTTTATGATTATAGTTTTCCTTTTTCCAAAAATGTTCGTGGAGTACTCGCGCGGCAAAACTGCCGCGTGTCAGTTTGGATTAATAATAATGATAATAACAATAGTAGAAGTAATGGTAATTAATAAAAAAAATAATAAAAGTTTAATATTTTGGTTGCCGTTGAAATAATGGAATGAGATAAGATTAGAGAGAATTCATATCTATTTGTACACGTGTCGTATAATGGATTTCCCACGTGTCTCAAGCTGACTTATTAACTAATCCTCCATTTACCTAAATCCCACCAATCATATTCCTTCTTTATTATCGGTTCGATTACACGGTCTGACTCTTTGGGACCCACTCAAATTCTACTCTCCTTTTCTTTCACTAACCCTTACCCTTAATTTACCAAATTACCCTCCCTCCCTCAACTCTAATATTTAAGCAAAAAAACATTAGATAAAATATCATTTCTTTTTCCTTTTTCTTTTTAGAAGTTCTTTTTATGAATGGTAAATTATTTTTTTTTATTGTTATTTTCAGCTTATTTTTTATTGCTTGACAGATAATTTTTTAAAATAATAATAGAAAAAAACAAATATTTACTATTCATACAAATAATAATATTAATTGACAAATATTTATCACACTTAATAATTTTGTCATGAAATTGTCATTTTCAACAACTCTCTTTATCTTATTTATTCATTTTAATTTTTGTGTTTTTCTTAAATTTAGTCCAATGCTTGTCTATTGTTTAATTTTTAAAAATATTTGTGTTAGTAGTAGCTTTTTTACTATAAATTTGAAGATGTGTTTCGTTTTTTTGTTTGCATGAAAAATATTATTAATATTTAAATAAACTTGGGTAAAATTTAGGATTGTTAAAAAGATAAAAATTAAAATTAGTGGATCGAAAATATAGAAATTGAAATTAAACAAACTTACAAATAAGGATATCAAATAATATTTTAATTTGT